>JACEEZ010004305.1:336281-346281 GCA_016584305.1 Chionoecetes opilio | reverse complement strand
GTAATCTGGCTACCATTAAACGATATTTAGTGACTATAAGCAATATTTAATAGATATGACTAGTTTAGTATCCTTGTCGACTAACTAATTTGGTATATTCAGTTATTTTTCGTAATTTTATGGCTCGACAACATACGCTTTTACATAGCAAAGGAAAGGTCTGGGCGTGAAGGGGTTGAATGTAGTGTTAAATTGGTTTCAGAAAATTAACTCTTTTGGTGTGTTTACGGAAACTCTATATTTTTTTAGTTTCTTTAACATGAACGCCGGTCCTTCAGGCGTCTCAGTAGTATACTAGTAGTCTTCTGTGCTAGCATGCGACCCGTACTACATACATAGAAAAACATACATAGATGAACACATAGCAATTGCAAAGGCCTGGACCTCCGACTCTTAGCCGCTGTCATGCTCGCTAATTCCATCCTAACAAACCATTAACCCCTTCACGCCCAGATCTTTCCTTTGCTGTATAATATAGTATGTTGTCGAGCCATAAAATTACAAAAAGTTGCTTAATATACAAAATTAGTTAGTCGACAAGGATACTAAACAGGTCATATCTATAAAACATTGCTTATATTCACAAAAAAATCGTCTAATGGTACCCAAATTACAATTGAAATTACGTTCTGGGTCTCAAGGGGTTAAAAACAATACGCAGTTTGACCATCACCAACAGAATCAAAACAAACAACTTATCTGCGGTGAGGGAAGTAAAAATAAAAAACAAGGGGTCATTACTCGATAAAAAGTGTTTGTGGAGTAAATACGAGTGCGTGGGTGAGTGATGGGCGAGAGTGCGTGGGTGAGTGATGGGGCGAGGGTGCGTGGGTGAGTGGGGGGGCGAGGGACGAGTTGTTTTGGCAGGGCGGCTGGTGGGGAGGAAACAGACACAATGGGGCTGACGGCGGCGGGGCGCAGGAAGATGGCTAACAGGCCCTCACTCACTCCTCTCCTCCCGCCCTGCCTCTCTCTTTCTCGCTCCTTCACGCCCGCCATCACTTCCTTCAGTGTTTCCTTCTTACATTTCCTTACACACAGACACATAGACTCTCTCTCTCTCTGTCTGTCTACCTCTCGTTCTCTCCTCTCTCTCTCCTCTCTGTCTCTGTCTCTGTCTCTGTCTCTGTCTCTGTCTCTCATCTCTTCATCTCTCTTCTCTCTCTCTCTCTCTCTCTCTCTCTCTCTCTCTCTCTCTCTCTCTCTCTCTCTCTCTCTTTCTCTCTGTATCATCTTCATATCCACACCTCTCCCTCAATCTTAAATGCCTATTATTCTCTCTCTCTCTCTCTCTCTCTCTCTCTCTCTCTCTCTCTCTCTCTCTCTTCTCTCTCTCTCTCTCTCTCTCCTCTCTCTCTCTCTCTTCTCTTCTCTCTCTCTCCCCTCTCTCTCTCTCCATTACATTACCATTACTATGTTACTACTACTACCATCATTACGACTGTTAATGATTTTATTGTTGGTGAATGGGATAATATTGCTGATCAAAAGAAATTATAATAGTAATATTCATGATCAGAAAATGGTAATGTTACTTCTACTACTATTACTATTACATCACTTAGAATCACAACAACGCTGAAAATAAGTATAATAATGATGATAAAATTAATAACGATGACGATGATAATAATGATAATAGGGAAATCACCGAGGGCATCCCGGCTATAGTCTGCGGGGCGTCGCTGCCTGAGTCTGAGAGGCGGAGCAGTAATCAATAAGTGATCACGACGGGGCGAGGCAGTGAGGTTTTTCTTCTTCTTTTTTTTTTTTAACCTTGTTCTGTGTTTCTGTGTTAATTTATTCTTGCACCACCCCCCCCCCTCTTTCTCTGTAATAACCCCCCCCCCCTTTTCTTGAATAAACTTGTATACTTGTAAAACTTGGCAGTGAGGGTAGCTACAAGGCATAGGAACAAGTTAGTATCACCTCGTAAGTCTGTGACAAAATATCTAATACAAGGTTATTGGTGATACTTATACCATTCAATTAATTAATGAACGTCGAACATATCTTTATTTCTGTTCTTTTTCAGCAAATGAATAAAATAATGAGAATGTAAGATGTAATCCATGAATTATTATACTTGCCAAATCCAGTGAGAGCATATTTCATAGCTAGGTATGTCATATGTGTCTTAAAGCAAACTCAGTTACGAAATACAGAGCAAACCGGGAAACGTTTCTAGTAATGTTAACCTTAAAAAGACGACAGCGCGACCACTTGCATAACAGAAGAAAACGTATTCTTGTATGACTAACTATTCTAACATTTATGTTCTGTTCAACTAATGAAGAAATGGAATAAACCTGGCTGAATATAGTTTAAAATCATCATGGAAAATTAATATCCTTAAGTTTGGTTGAAATTAGGATAGACATTCAGCTGGACTCAAATAACTTGCGTAACGTCTTGCCAGTCTTTCACTATCTCGCAGACCTTCGACTAATTATATTAATAGTATGTAAGATTAATCATGATATTATATTGCAATTACCTACATAGTTCATATTGTTGTTATCATAGTAGGTTATTATTTTTGAATCATTAACTCATATTTGAAATTATATTGTCAACGATTACGTTTCTATCATTATCAAAATACCATTGATCTATTATATAGTATTATTGCGTATACCACGTTCCTTGATAAGTATAGCTTTTAAAAGCAACTAATGCTTGTAAATCATAAACCGGTCTTCTACTATTTAACATCTCTCTTGACGACTTCTCTCTATCTTCTCCGTTTCTAGATTCAATCTGCTCCTTCTCTCTCTCTCTCTTAACTTTTCCTCTGCTGTTGTCCGTTCCCATTTCCTTCACACCACAAGTTTGTTCCCATATTTCTTCCACAATTCATTTTCATCCTCATATTCCTTCGTCCATTCCCATCCACCCTCCCTGCTCCTACCGTATTTCCCATGTCCACCCTCCTATTCTATTCTCCGTTCCCATCCATCCTTCCATCCTCCGCTTGTCCATCACCCTTTCCTCCCTTTTTGCGTACCACCACCTCCCTCCCTCCGCTGTCCCATCTCACCTCCTGACCTCCACAACGTCATCCAATGCGTCCCTCCCTCCCACTGTCCCATCCCCTCCTCCCTCCACTCGTCCCATCCACCTCTCTCCTCCTCCTTCAACAATCCCTCCTCCTCTTCCACGTCCATTCCACTTCCTCCACCCCAAGTTGTCCCATTCCACACCTCATTCTTCCCGCTGTCCCTCCCCTCCTCCTCACCACGTCCCATCCCCTCCCCTCCGCTGTCCCATCCACCCTCCCTCCCTCCGCTGTCCCATCCACCTCTCTCCCTCCATCCACCATCCCTCCCTCCCGCTGTCCCATCCACCTCCCCCCTCCCGCTGTCCCATCCACCTCCTCCCTCCCGCTCTCCACCCTCCCTCCCTCCCGCTGTCCCATCCACCCTCCCTCCCTCCCTGTCCCATCCACCCTCCCTCCCTCCGCTGTCCCATCCACCCTCCTCCCTCCCGCTGTCCCATCCACCCCCCTCCCTCCCGCGCCTCACATCAATTGGATCAGCGAAGTCCTTGAGGCGCGTAAGGCAAGCTGACAACCACCAGATATCGAGACAGCAAATCAGAGATGGTGGGACATAACAGAATGAGGCTAACATAAGAAGAAAAAAATGCTTAAGAACATGAGAACATAAGAAAATAAGGAAGCTGCAAGAGGCCGCGAGACATACACGAGGTAGTTCCTGTTTAAGATATCTGTAACTACCACTACTACTACTACTACTACTACTACTACTATTACTATTACTACTACTACTATTACTATTACTACTATACTTATGTACTACTATACTACTACTACTCTACTATACTATACTACTACTATACTACTACTACTACTACTACTACTATACTACTACTACTACTACTACTACTACTACTACTACTACTCTACTACTACTACTACTACTACTACTACTACTACTACTACTACTGCTATGTATAGTACTATCTATACTACTACTACTCATCAAATATACTACAAACTTAATAATATATTACTAATACTACATATATACTACTACTGTCTTATGTGTGGTGGTTGGTTTATTGCATTTGCACTCCCATCAATATAATAGTCCAAAATCTAATGAAATGTTAATAAGCTTGCAGGATGAAGGCCACGTATGTAAGTGAAGGGGCTTAAATCACTACTAATTATAATGAGTATTACATGGACGATTATAGAAATTTAGTAGTAGTAGTAGTAGTAGTAGTAGTTATATGTATAGTAGTAGTAGTAGTATTATATATATTAGTTATTAGTATATTAGTATAGTAGTAGTAGTATAGTATAGTAGTAGTAGTAGTAGTATATTATTTTTAAATTATTATTATTATATTATTATTATTATTATATATTATTATTATTATTATTATTATATTATTATTATTATTAGTAGTATATTATATTATATTATTATTATTATTATTATATTATTATTATTATTTATTATTATTATTATTATTATTATTATTATTATTATTATTATTATTATTATTATTATTAGTAGTAGTAGTAGTAGTAGTAGTAGTAGTAGTAGTAGTAGTAGTAGTAGTAGTAGTAGTAGTAGTAGGAGTAGTAGGAGTAGGTACTAGAAGTAATTTAGTATAATTAGTTAAAAAAAATAGATATAAATAAATGAAGAAATAAATAAGAAAATGATTATATAAATAAAAAAAATAGATATAATGAGTATATGAAATGTCATATAATAATAATAAAAACAAAAAATATAAACAACAATATGAGGCGTAAATAAATATATAAAATAGAAGACCAATTAGATGAATACAAAGGCATCACCGCAACGCAACGTTCTTACGACTCGTTTACGCGTCCTAACTTCCAAATCTTATGACAACTTAATTTTTCCGTCAACAAAGACGCACCTCACTTCCCCTCCTCTCCCTCTTCCCCCCCTCACTCCCCTCTAGGCTACGTGCACTACTCACCTCCTCCCGCCTGTCACCACCCTCGGGACCCCTCGGCAGCCGCAACTCACCTTTAAAAATAAAATAAAAATCATTATTGTCACTTGTGGTGAAAAGCAAATTAGTTAGATTTTTCACCCAAATACTTCCTCTTAAAGTTTGGTACCTAGCCACTTGGTGTGTGTGTGTGTGTGTGTGTGTGTGTGTTGTGTGGGTGTTGTGTGTGTGTGTGTTGTGTGTGTGTGTGTGTGTGTGTGTGTGTTGTGTGTGTGTGTGTGTGTGTGTGTGTGTGTGGGTTTGTTTGTGTGTGTGTGTGTGTGTGTGTGTGTGTGTGTGTGTGTGTGTGTGTGTGTGTGTGTGTGTGTGTGTGTGTGTGTGTGTGTGTGTGTGTGTGTGTGTGTGTGTGTGTGTGTGTGTGTGTGTGTGTGTGTGTGTGTGTGTGTGTGTGTGTGTGTGTGTGTGTGTGTGTGTGTGTGTGTGTGTGTGTGTGTGTGTGTGTGTGTGTGTGTGTGTGGTGTGTGTGTGTGTGTGTGTGTGTGTGTGTCGTGTGTGTGTGTGTGTGTCTGCGTGTGCGTGTGTGTAATGAGTAATAAAAGTGTTTCCTTCCTGTTTAGACAAAATGAAAAACAAATATTAACAGTTAAATGACAAGATAGCAGTAAGCAATTCTGTTATCATATGCAGTGGACATGCTCAACTAATGTATATTTTTTCAGTTCAGGAAGATGATAGCTTTTATAACACAAACATCAGAACCAATATAGCTAAAGCCTACTATTTCAACTCACATTCAGTTCCCAAGTGTGGCGTGTCGTTCTGTAAGCTCTTGGGGAAATGAGTGTCTATACGTGACGGCAGAAGCAAAATCATAAAAACCATAAGAACATAAGAACATAAGAACATAAGAACATAAGAATATAAGAACATAAGAACATAAGAACATATGAGAGAACAAGGAAAACTACACGAAAAATAATGAGACGTACACGTGGTAGTTCCTGTAATAACGATAAGATTGTCACCATGGCGCTCTAACCGTGGCCACCGAGATGACAGAATATTATAGAACAAACATTTCCGAAGATAACAGTATATCTTTTATACTGATAAACATTATATTAGGTAGGTAAACTTGTACGGGGAGCGGAGCGGGTGGGATCTACATGGTGTGACGTCACGGGCGATGCATCAGGCCTTGTCATCTCGGTGGCCACGGTCTAACCCACTTAGTTTAACCGTGGCCACCGAGAGACAAGGCCTGGTACATCGCCCGTGACGTCACACCATAAGGATACCACCGAGACCACCGAGAGACAAGGCCTGGTGGATCGCCCGTGACGTCACACCATAAGGATACAACCCTCTCCGCTCCCCGTACAAGTTTACCTACCTAATATAATGTTTATCAGTATAAAAGATATACTGTTATCTTCGGAAATGTTTGTTCTATAATATTATCAAATAAAAAACCGTAAAACGCACAAAGAAAATGCCATTATGAGACTTTCAAGAAATATGCATTAACTTGAACCCTTCGCCATTTAATATTTTGCTCGCAAACATTTTACATGGAGAATATCAATAGAAGCGGAGTTTAATTAGCTTTCCATTGATATATTTCGTTTAGTGAGTGATAAATGAATTAGCGGCATGCATAAATTAGCGTTAACTAAATATAAAAAATCATGTAATCGGGTAATTTCCTACCTAAGATATGTTTATCAGTATAAAATATATACTGTTATCTTCGGAAATGTTTGTTCTATAATATTATCAAATAAAAAACCGTAAAACACACTAAAAAAATGCCATTATGAGACTTTCAAGAAATATGCATGAACTTAAACTTTTCGCCATTTAATATTTTGTGCAAAAACTTTTTACATGGAGAATATCAATAGAAGCGGAATTTAATTAGCTTGCCATTAATATATTTCCTTTTCTGATAAATGAATTAAAACCATGCATAAATTAGCGTTAACTAAATAAATAACATCATGAAATCGGGTAATTTTTTCCGATTAATGATGTTATTTATTTAGTTAACGCTAATTTATGCATAGTTCTAATTCATTTATCAGAAAAGTAAATATATCAATGGAAAAGCTAATTAAATTCCGCTTCTATTGATATTCTCCATGTAAAAATTTTTTTCCACAAAATATTAAATGGCGAAAAGTTTAAGTTCATACATATTTCTTGAAAGTCTCATAATGGCATTTCTTTAGTGTGTTTTACGGTTTTTTATTTAATCATTTTATAGAACAAACATTTCCGAAGATAACAGTATATCTTTTATACTGATAAACATTACATTAGGTAGGTAAACTTGTACGGGGAGCGGAGCAGGTGGTATCCTTATGGTGTGACGTAACGGGCGATGTACCAGGCCTTGTCTCTCGGTGGTCTCGGTTTAACCCGCTTAACACACCCACACTTGTTATTTCCTCACGTGTTATCAGAGTGGGAAATAGCGGCACGTCACACCTGGTCGTCCTGATAGTGAGGGTGTGTTTAAGACGTGGTGCTCACGTGGCTCCGTGTTGCTTTCGATAATGCACTTTGGATCGTTAGCAGGAAATATTTTGAAAACTATCCCAGGAATGACCTTGACCTTTCCTGAAAGTTTGGTTGAGATTAGGAGAGATAGCGGACCCTTAGCTGGACGGACGGACATTCGGTGAATTATATTAAGAAACTCTGCGGTAACGCTTTGCCAGGTTTCACTAACTCCGTAAACTTTTATGCAATATCATTATGTTATTATTATCAATATTATCATTATTATCATCATCATTATTAGATGTTGTTATTATTATTATTATTATTATTATTATTACTAGCAAAAATTGCCTGTAATAAGTATGATGCTCTGAAAGACAATCCGAATGGCTTTGTATATTTGCCTACTTGTCGGAGCAAATTTTCAATTAACCAGCGTAAGGGAATGTCTTTGCATTCACACTGTACGATACACTCATGATCCTTTGGTACGAGTCCGCAAGTGTTTTTTTCAGTTCGAATGTTTACCGCGGTGAAGTAGAGGGCACGTGGGGGTCATATGCCCCTGACAAGATAGTGCACCTCAATATTTTGTATTTTACATAATCAAAGCAACACACCTGCTTCTCCCACACCAGCGGCGCGAAGATAAGACATCTCGGTACCAGGGGAGAGAGGGGGGGTAGGGGGAAGGGGGAGGGGGAGGGGGGGGACGAAAGCGTGGATAAATACACCACTACACTGGGGCCGGCCAGCAGCAGCCAGACATACAGTCACAATCCCAGCCATGGTCGCCGCCGCCAAACTGCTGCTGCTCTTCACTGCCCTCGTGGGATGTACAACCGCCGCCAGACTCAAGGTGATCACGCGCCTTCATTGTGCTGGGGACAGTTTCAGAATAGTTTGTTTGTCCTTTTTTGCGCATCAAGTTGTATGCAAGTCAGCTCCTTTAAATAATTTCTTTTCAAAATTTATGAAAATATTAAAATTCTAAATCAATTTACACAACATTATCAGTGATTCACGCTGTCCCTCATCAAGATAGATACTGTACGAAGCTTTATTACTAATATGTTTTTTCATAGTTATTTTCAACACTATATATAGTTCTTACTCTAATTTTTAGTAGTCAATATTTCAGCATGACCAAGATGATTTCCTGAAGTAAATAAAATCTCAAAATAAATCACTGCTTATAAAAAGGCACTTTGCTTACTGAAATGGTCCCAGTGTAATAGGTCTTAACCCCCATCCATTACTGCCTGCAGGTGTCTGGCACGGATCTGACATACAATGGTGAGAAGGTTTTCCTCAACGGGGTCAACTACGCGTGGGACGACTACGGTTACGACTTCGGCAACGGCGACTACCACGTCAGGCTGGAGCGGTGGCTGAAGGAGATCGGGGAGGCTGGGGGGAACTCTGTCCGTGAGTCTCTCAAGTGTGGCGTCTCTCTCATGTTATTGTATTGAACTTGTGATCAATCTAGCAATCCCTATCGTTTTTTTTAATCTCTTTTAGTAAGTTCTGTCTAATTTGTGATTGTATTATGAATATCTGGATGTAACATATATTTTTGAATTAGCTCAAATGGGAATTGCTAATCATTATCTGAAAACTGACTCCTGATTCGTGTTCAGCACGCTCGAAAACTGCTAGGAACAAATTTTCAAGCAAATCAAATTAAAAAAAAAATGTGCATATTTTGCAAGGGGCGCCCTTGTTAAATTTGCACATTTTTTTGAAAATGTTATTTACTTGAAAATTTGTTCCTAGTAGTTTTCGAGCATGCTGAACACGAATCAGGAGTCAGTTTTCAGATATAATGATTAACAATTCCCATTTATGTTACCTCCCTTTGTTACCTCCGTGGTGCAGTGGCTAGCGTGCCTGGCTACGAATTTGCGGGCAGAGGCAAGTCAGTCTGCCCAGCTGTTCTTCCTTCCTTTCGGGGTTGATAAATGGGTACCTGGGATAACCTGGGAGTCACACTAGCCCTGTGTCCCGGGGTAATGGGTCCTCACCCACCACAGGCTCTAAGGGCTAATGCCACGGAGATGAGCACCGAATGCCACGCGCAGCATAGCATATGCCCCCATCTTTACCTTTACCTTACCTATTTCAGCCAATTCAAAATCATATGATACTTCAAGATATTTAAAAAAAACAATCACAAAGATTGACAAAGACTCTCTCAAGGTCCTCCTCTATCCTCCCAGGGGTCTGGCTCCACGTCGAGGGCTACAGCACGCCGCACTTCGATAACGACGGCTACACTCTCGCCTGTGACGCAACCGGACAGTTTGAAGACGACGTGCTCAAGTTCCTCGATGTTGCGGAAGCCAACAACATCCTGGTGGTGCTGGTGATGTGGAACGGGGCTTACCTCACCAACCAGCCCGCCATCAACCTGATCTGGGATGACTCCAAGCTTGACGCCTACATCAATAACTGTCTCAATGTGAGTGTCGACGCGAGGTGCTGTCTACCTCTCCCTCGCTTTCTTATGTAATTTTTTTTTTACGTTTGA
>JACEEZ010004305.1:318781-331281 GCA_016584305.1 Chionoecetes opilio | reverse complement strand
TGGCCCTGCACATTCTGGAGGGTCGTGATGGTTGGCCCTGCACATTCTGGAGGGTCGTGATGGTTGGCCCTGCACATTCTGGAGGGTCGTGATGGTGTGGCCCTGCACATTCTGGAGGGTCGTGATGGTTGGCCCTGCACATTCTGGAGGTCGTGATGGTTGGCCCTGCACATTCTGGAGGGTAGTCATGATTGGCCCTGACACATTCTGGAGGGTCGTGATGGTTGGCCTGCACATTCTGGAGGGTAGTCATGATTGGCCCTGCACATTTGGAGGGTCGTGATGGTGGCCCTGCACATTCTGGAGGGTCGTGATGGTGGCCCTGCACATTCTGGAGGGTCGTGATGGTGGCCCTGCACATTCTGGAGGGTCGTGATGGTTGGCCCTGCACATTCTGGAGGGTCGTGATGGTTGGCCCTGCACATTTGGAGGTCGTGGTGGTTGGCCCTGCACATTCTGGAGGGTCGTGATGGTTGGCCCGCACATTCTGGAGGGTCGTGATGGCTGGCCCTGCACATTCTGGAGGGTCGTGATGGTTGGCCCTGCACATTCGGAGGGTCGTGATGGTGGGCCCTGCACATTCTGGAGGGTCGTGGTGGTTGGCCCTGCATATTCTGGAGGGTCGTGATGGTTGGCCCTGCACATTCTGGAGGGTCGTGATGGTTGGCCCTGCACATTCTGGAAGGTCGTGATGGTTGGCCCTGCACATTCTGGAGGGTCGTGATGGTTGGCCCTGCACATTCTGGAGGGTCGTGATGGTGGGCCCTGCACATTCTGGAGGGTCGTGATGGTTGGCCCTGCACATTCTGGAGGGTCGTGATGGTTGGCCCTGCACATTCTGGAGGGTCGTGGTGGTTGGTCCTGCACATTCTGGAGGGTCGTGATGGTTGGCCCTGCACATTCTGGAGGGTCGTGATGGCTGGCCCTGCACATTCTGGAGGGTCGTGATGGTTGGCCTGCACATTCTGGAGGGTCGTGATGGTTGGCCCTGCACATTCTGGAGGGTCGTGGTGGTTGGCCCTGCACATTCTGGAGGGTCGTGATGGTTGGCCCTGCACATTCTGGAGGTGTGTGATGGTTGGCCCTGCACATTCTGGAGGGTCGTGATGGTTGGCCCTGCACATTCTGGAGGGTCGTGATGGTTGGCCCTGCACATTCTGGAGGGTCGTGATGGTTGGCCGTGCACATTCTGGAGGGTCGTGATGGTTGGCCCTGCACATTCTGCAGGGTCGTGATGGTTGGCCCTGCACATTCTGGAGGGTCGTGATGGTTGGCCCTGCACATTCTGCAGGGTCGTGATGGTTGGCCCTGCACATTCTGGAGGGTCGTGATGGTTGGCCCTGCACATTCTGGAGGGTCGTGATGGTTGGCCCTGCACATTCTGGAGGGTCGTGATGGTTGCCCTGCACATTCTGGAGGGTCGTGATGGTGTGGCCCTGCACATTCTGGAGGGTCGTGATGATTGGCCCTGCACATTCTGGAGGGTCGTGATGGTTGGCCCTGCACATTCTGGAGGGTCGTGATGGTTGGCCCTGCACATTCTGGAGGGTCGTCATGATTGGCCCTGTACATTCTGGAGGGTCGTGATGGTTGGCCCTGCACATTCTGGAGGGTAGTCATGATTGGCCCTGTACATTCTGGAGGGTCGTGATGGTTGGCCCTGCACATTCTGGAGAGTAGTCATGATTGGCCCTCGCCCGTTGTTGGCGCAGGCTGGATTTTTATAATGACACCTGTGATCTATAGGTGAAGGTCCGTTTTCTGTGATGGTCAACCCTCAGTTTAGGCAAAGGCTTTAATTCAGATGATTAAAAAGTATATTATATTTCTACGCTCACAGGGAGCCTGGAGCTGGCATTACGCGGCCACAGGCGATTGCTCAGACCCCCGGCAGGCCATACTCGATGCCTTACCCACACTGCATGGCCAGACAGAACACGGTAAGGTGGACATCGTTGTGCAGTAACTTTCACGACCACCGACGTAAAGATCCTCCAGCCTATCTCGCCTCCTTGCGGTAGTATCAAGTATCAAGACATTGCAGTAGTACGAAGACAATGACATCAATGCCTGCTATGTCTTCTATCACTATATCTTCATCAATGTCTTCTAGCGGTTAACACACACTTACAAATGCTGAAATGAAACGAATCAGACGGTGGTTGTAAGGCTTTGGGAATAAAAGGAAAAATTAGTATCTGCTTTTAATATCATCAACCCTGCTTCCCTCCTCCTCTCCTCGCCCCCCTCCGTCCCTCTCTTTTATTTCTCTCACTCACTAGCTCACTTTCTCTCTCTCTTCTGTATCTCACTTTTTATCTCTTCTTGTAGTAAGTTCTGTCTAATTTGTGATTGTTTTAAGAATATTTTGAAGTATCATATAATTTTGAATTGGCTCAAATGGATATTGCTAATCATTATATCTGAAAAATACTTCAGATTCGTGTTCAGCATGCCCGAAAACGGCTATGAACAAATTTTTAAGCAAATCAATTTTTCAAAAAAATGTGCAAATTTTAGAAGGGGTATACCCTTGCAAAATTTGAACATTTTTTTGAAAAACAGATTTGCTTGAAAATTTGTTCATAGCCGTTTTCGGGCATGCTGAACACGAATCTGAAGTATTTTTCAGATATAATGATTAGCAATATCCATTTGAGCCAATTCAAAATTATATGATACTTCAAAATATTCTTAAAACAATCACAAATTAGACAGAACTTACTACAAGAGATAAAAAAACGATAGGAATTGCTAGATTGATCACAAGTTCAATACCATAACCAAGATAAGGCCTTCGATTTTTTTTTAAATGACGTTTTTCTCAATAATTAAAAAACTATGGCAGCTGGATCGCCCGGCAGCTTTTCAACCTTGTTCTGTATTTCTGTTTTTCTGTATTTATGTGTTCAATAATTCTTGTACACCCACCCTCTTCTCTGTAATCTCCCCCCCCTTTTTCTTAATAAACTTGTAAGCTTGTAAACTTGTCCCTCTCTGAAAATACTCTTTCTGGACTGGAAAGCCGTCGCGTTCCTTCGAGACTTACGAACCTTCACACAAATCTCAATGCTGCTTCACTTATCGTAGAGGTAGAGCACCATTTTAGTTTCTTTAGCTCACCAAGCGTATTGCGGAGAATGAATCGGGTAAACTTATAGCACTTGATGTGATCCTCTCCTTAAGGAACAAATCCAACCACAAAGTGTCGGCAAAGTTACCAATATATTTCAGGAGAAACGCTCATGCGAGGCTAATACAATCTATTTAAGACTATGAAAAGATGTTCGACTGCTTAAGCCATTACAGTGACTCCGTATCACTCTGGGAAGCAGAAGTAGTGACAGTGACACTTACATTTAACAATTTAATGATTTCTTCATCAGTAATAACGTTTGTGAAGATTACATGAAATTGGAAACAAGACGCAACACGACATTTACATCATTGTGCGAATCACGAAGTTCTTGCGAGGGCCAAACGTCCGCCTCATATACATCCGGGGCCTTACTAGTGTGTGGGGGAGGGGGGGGAGGGGGGCAGAGCAGAGCGACGACACATAACTCTGAGGGGGCCGAGCACAGCAAAAGGCCAACAACCTGCAAGCAACGAAAACACGTCCCTGAAAAGTTACAGCGTTCATTCAATCTATGAGCAGCCCGTGCCTCACAACCTTCCTCCTCTTCCTTTTCTCCTCTTCCTCCTCCTCCTCCTCCTCCTCCTCCTCCTCCTCCTCCTCCTCTCCTCCTCCTCCTCCTCTTCTATTGACGTATTCAAAATGTCTCACATGATTAGCGTTAAGAGACTTTTTATATCCTGCAAGTTCATCATTTTCAGCCTCTTAGTGAAACAAATTTCCGGAGAAGCCTTTATGTTACTTCTCTTCATCCTCTTTTTGCTCCCCTCCTCCTCTTCCTCTTCTCGCTCTCCTCCTCCTCTTCATTCTCCCCTCCTCCTCTCTGCTTACCTCAACCCCTCTCTCAGATAATCTCCTACTTCAAAGTAACCCCTCTGGCACACACAAACACACACACGCACACGCACGCACACACTCACTTTAAGATACATTCAAGGCCAAAAAAAATCTAATAAAACCGAAGTCCATATCTCATACCTGACAAAGTTTAACACGATTCAAGAAGAAGAATCAATAAACGAGTGATTGAACGAGAGAGAGAGAGAGAGAGAGAGAGAGAGAGAGAGAGAGAGAGAGAGAGGGGAGAGAGAGAGAGGAGAGAGAGAGAGAGAGAGAGAGAGAGAGAGAGAGAGGAAGAGGAGAGAGAGAGAAGAGAGAGAGAGAGAGAGAGAGAGAGAGAGAGAGAGAGAGAGAAGGAGAGAGAGAGAGAGAGAGAGGAGAGAGAGAGGAGAGAGAGAGAGGAGAGAGAGAGAGAGAGAGAGAGAGAGAGAGAGAGAGGAGAGAGAGAGCGCCTATAACACCCTAGGTAGGTACTGTAGATGGTGTCAAAAGCATCCACGATAGGTCAGCCGCGTCACAGGAGGGTGCCCGCTTATCACCACTCATTGTTGGTGCACTGGCAATTTTGGATCCTCCCCTTTATAGATACCCACACCGCAACTCTCACCCATACAGCGACGAGGTGTATCTGTAACGCCGCTTTAATATGGGTTAATCGGATTCCCCGTCGCCATGAGGATACAAGGAGTACCTAAGAAAACACTGGATTTATTGTCACATATATAGAATTATTAGGACAATATAAGCACATAGACAAGCAACTTAGCGGGCTTTTTGTTATCTCTTTTTTTTTTGCCCTTGGCCAGTCCTTTGTGATGTAGAATAATAAACATGAGTGGAAACGCAGAAAATTTACATCTTTTCATTCTTGGGGTGAATTTTTCCTTTTGGATTTCAAATTTTATCATTCCAGCAATTTTCTTTTCTTTTTGGAGCCAGTAAACCTATTTCCTTTTCATCTCAACAAGCGTCTCCACATCTGTCTCCTCAACAGCTATTGTACATTATATAAATTTTGTATTCGCGAGGAAGCAGTAGAGCGGAGAATGCATTGCCCCAAATGAGCCTTTATTTTCCTTCCCTTCCCTATCATCATGCAAGTATTAAAGGCATTTGGCGGGAAGCATTGAAGCAAGAAGCCTCGTTATAAGCTGAAGCACCTTTTTGTTACTTGGCTTCTACTATACGTGTGTTTGTGCTTTTTTTCTGTCTGCTTCTTGTCTTCTTCTTCTTAATCTTCTTCTTCTTCTGCTTTTTTTTTCTTCTTCTTCTTCTGCTTCTGCTTCTGCTTTTGCTTCTTCTTCTTCTTCTTAATCTTCTTCTTCTTCTTCTTCTTCTTCTCTTCTTCTTCTTCTACTTCTTTCTTTTCCTACGACTTCTTCCTTGTCTTTCTCCACTTCTTTATTCTCACTCTTCCTCTTCATCCTCCTCCTGCTCTGTGACGCGTTGTTCATTAATCCTTCATCCTCCGTCATCAAGTATTTCATTCATTGTTCGTCTCAAGTTTGCAATTATTCACACTGTCACTTAATTAATAGCCCATCAATCATGTCAGTAATTTTTTCCCATTAGTCTCTCTCTCTCTCTCTCCCTCTTCTCTCTCTCTCTCTCTCTCTCTCTCTCTCTCTCTCTCTCTCTCTCTCTCTCTCTCTCTCTCTCTCTCTCTCTCTCTCTCTCTCTCTATCTCTCTCTCTATCTCTGTCTCTCATTTCATGCTTGCTTGGTTGTCTTATGTTGAATATTTAGTTATCATTATTCAGCATAACTTTCTCAAGGTCACCCGGTTTGTTAGCATTCCTTCCCTTCTTTCCTTTACTCCACGTCCTCCTTATCTCTGTCTCCGTCCTCCTTATCTCTGTCTCACCGTCCTCGTCTCCCTTTATCTATTCCCAGCAGGCATGTATTCAGGTATTAATAAAAGATGTAAACCAAACCGCTTAGTAAACCTTGGAAAAAATAAGGAGACAAAAACAAAAGAATAGGAAGTGCAAGAGAAGGAGAAGTAAAGAAAGAGATATCGTGTGTAAGGAAAATAAAGGGTATAAAAAAGAACTACAAGATATAAACTCCTTAGTAAACCTTGAAAAAGATAATGTGGGAGCAAAATAAATTCAGGAAGGAAGTGGAAGAGAAGGAGGAGCAAGAAGGGATACCATGTGCAAGGAAAATTAATGATAAAAAAAAAAAATAGAAACAGAAAAAAAAACGTTACAATAATAAGTTAGCATCAACAATTTTCCGGAAAAAAACTCCAAGAATCTCAAAGTACCCCAATAATTCACGTTTCTGGAATATTTCTCGACTTATACAACGTGTGGCCGCGAGCCTTCGTAGAGACGTCGCTGTGGGAGGGAAGGAGGATGGCGGGGCAGGGATAGGAGGCAGGGATAGGATAAGAGGATGAAAGGTAGGTCTGAGGATAGGATGAAAGGATAGGTCTGAGGATAGGATGAAAGGTAGGTCTGAGGATAGGATGAAAGGTAGGTCTGAGGATAGGATAAAAGGTAGGTCTGAGGATAGGATGAATGGTAGGTCTGAGGATAGGATGAAATATAGGTCTGAGGATAGGATGAAAGGTAGGTCTGAGGAGAGGATGAAATATAGGTCTGAGGATAGGATGAAAGGTAGGTCTGAGGATAGGATAAAAGGTAGGTCTGAGGATAGGATGAAAGGATAGGTCTGAGGATAGGATGAAAGGTAGGTCTGAGGATAGGATGAAAGGTAGGTCTGAGGATAGGATGAAAGGTAGGTCTGAGGATAGGATGAAAGGTAGGTCTGAGGATAGGATGAAAGGTAGGCCTGAGGAGAGGATGACAAGATAGGTCTGAGGATAGGATGAAAGGTAGGTCTGAGGATAGGATGAAAGGTAGGTCTGAGGATAGGATGAAAGGTAGGTCTGAGGAGAGGATGACAGATAGGTCTGAGGATAGGATGAAAGGTAGGTCTGAGGATAGGATGAAAGGTAGGTCTGAGGATAGGATGAAAGGTAGGTCTGAGAATAGGATGAAAGGATCGTGAGAGGAAGGGGAAGGAAAGGGAGGAGATGACAGACAGCTCGAGAACCAAATCAAAAGAGCGATGGAAGAGAGATGGGTCTATATGGAAATAAAAAAGTGAGAACAGTGAGTGACGAAAAATGTAAAAAGTTGGAATGGGATTGAGAACAGACAGAAACTAAGGGTGGAAAAATGATGTGAAAGGAAGAAGAGTGGGGTAGAAGGGAGGGAGGGAAGGGGGTAGATACTATAGCCTGCATATGAAAGGTCAAAGGAGGAAGGTAATGGATCTGAGGCGGAGGTAAAGGTAGGTAACGTAAAAGGAAGGAAGGAAAGGAAGGGAAAGGAAGGGAAGGTAATGGATCTGAGGATTTTGTAGGCGACCTAAATCTGAGGGCTGCCTTCTTGCCCCTCACAGTGAAGTATGCCTGGCTCAACTACATTACCTACACTTAATTGATAACAAAAAGAAGAGAAAAAACCCAATGTAGACAGGAAAGAAAATATAAACAGGGTAGAGGCTCAAAATCTATTCATAAAAAAAGGGCAGGCTCAAAATCTATCCATAAAAAAAGGGTAGAGGCTCAAAATCTATCCATAAAAAAAGGTAGAGGCTCAAAATCTATCCATAAAAAAAGGGTAGAGGCTCAAAATCTATCCATAAAAAAAGGTAGAGGCTCAAAATCTATCCATAAAAAAAGGGTGGAGGCTCAAAATCTATCCATAAAAAAAGGGTAGAGGCTCAAATCTATCCATAAAAAAGGGTAGAGGCTCAAAATCTATCCATAAAAAAAGGTGGAGGCTCAAAATCTATCCATAAAAAAAGGGCAGAGGCTCAAAATCTATCCATAAAAAAAGGGTGGAGGCTCAAAATCTATCCATAAAAAAAGGGTAGAGGCTCAAAATCTATCCATAAAAAAGGGTAGAGGCTCAAAATCTATCCATAAAAAAGGGTAGAGGCTCAAAATCTATCCATAAAAAAGGGTAGAGGCTCAAAATCTATCCATAAAAAAAGGGTAGATGCTCAAAATCTATCCATAAAAAAGGGTAGAGGCTCAAAATCTATCCATAAAAAAAGGGTAGAGGCTCAAAATCTATCCATAAAAAAAGGGTAGAGGCTCAAAATCTATCCATAAAAAAGGGTAGAGGCTCAAAATCTATCCATAAAAAAGGGTAGAGGCTCAAAATCTATCCATAGAAAAAGGGTAGAGGCTCAAAATCTATCCATAAAAAAAGGGTAGAGGCTCAAAATCTATCCATAAAAAATGGGTAGAGGCTCAAAATCTATCCATAAAAAAAAGGGTAGAGGCTCAAAATCTATCCATAAAAAAAGGGTAGAGGCTCAAAATCTATCCATAAAAAAAGGGCAGAGGCTCAAAATCTATCCATAAAAAAAGGGTAGAGGCTCAAAATCTATCCATAAAAAAAGGGTAGAGGCTCAAAATCTATCCATAAAAAAAAAAAAAGGTAGAGACTCATTGGCGGAGACTCTCAGACAGACAACTCAGCCAGACCTCTGTAGACTACCTTCACGATAGACATGAACTACTCTTTTCGTGGTACAACATATGAACATCAGAAAATAAGGAAGCTACAAGAGGCCGCGAGACCTACACGTGGTAGTTCCTATAGTGAAAAAAAAGGCCCCAACGTAAAAAAGAAAGAAAAAAAGAGAGAGATATGAGAGAGGCTCCGATGTCACTCATTATGCTAAGAAGAGACAAATAAAGTATCATTCCCTTTAGAAAGAAAGACAAGTCAGGACGTGTGTGGGAAACTTTTATATTTCTGAATAAAGTACAAGAGTGAGGTTGACCGGTATGGTGTTGGCGCGTACTGTACATCAGATAACGATGAATGCCCTGATGGGAAAGGCTTGCGTTAGGGCGTGATCAGGGAGGTTTGGGCGGCGTGAGAATATCTGTTTCCGTGTTACCATAGTATTCACATTACCATATCATATTGATTAAAGGAACTGTTTTGAATGGCGTTATGGCGTGAGTGATGGCGCTCTTGGGTCATGCCTGTACCTCCACACGTCTCCAGGGAGAATAAAAAACGTATATCCAATGTAAATAATCTGTATCATCTTATGGTAATGAAACCTATCTATCTAAAAAATATATAAAAAGGGTAGACTCAAAATTTATCCATCATAAATAAAAAAGGGTAGAGACTCAAAACCTATCCATAAAAAGGGTAGAGGCTCAAAATCTATCCATAAAAAAAGGGTAGAGGCTCAAAATCTATCCATAAAAAAAGGGTAGAGGCTCAACATCTATCCATAAAAAAAGGGCAGAGGCTCAAAATCTATCCATAAAAAAAGGGTAGAGGCTCAACATCTATCCATAAAAAAAGGGCAGAGGCTCTAAATCTATCCATAAAAAAAGGGTAGAGGCTCAAAATCTATCCATAAAAAAAGGGTAGAGGCTCAACATCTATCCATAAAAAAAGGGCAGAGGCTCAAAATCTATCCATAAAAAAAGGGTAGAGGCTCAAAATCTATCCATAAAAAAAGGGTAGAGGCTCAACATCTATCCATAAAAAAAGGGCAGAGGCTCAAAATCTATCCATAAAAAAAGGGTAGAGGCTCAAAATCTATCCATAAAAAAAGGGCAGAGGCTCAAAATCTATCCATAAAAAAAGGGCAGAGGCTCAAAATCTATCCATAAAAAAAGGGTAGAGGCTCAAAATCTATCCATAAAAAAAGGGTAGAGGCTCAAAATCTATCCATAAAAAAAGGGTAGGGGCTCAAAATCTATCCATAAAAAAAGGGTAGAGGCTCAAAATCTATCCATAAAAAAAGGATAGAGGCTCAAAATCTATCCATAAAAAAAGGGTAGAGGCTCAAAATCTATCCATAAAAAAAGGATAGAGGCTCAAAATCTATCCATAAAAAAAGGGCAGAGGCTCAAAATCTATCCATAAAGAAAGGGTAGAGGCTCAAAATCTATCCATAAAAAAAGGGTAGAGGCTCAAAATCTATCCATAAAAAAAGGGTGGAGGCTCAAAATCTATCCATAAAAAAAGGGCAGAGGCTCAAAATCTATCCATAAAAAAAGGATAGAGGCTCAAAATCTATCCATAAAAAAGTGTAGAGGCTCAAAATCTATCCATAAAAAAAGGGCAGACTCAAAATCTATCCATAAAAAAGGGCAGACTCAAAATCTATCCATAAAAAAAGGGTAGAGGCTCAAAATCTATCCATAAAAAAAGGGTAGAGGCTCAAAATCTATCCATAAAAAAAGGGCAGACTCAAAATCTATCCACAAAAAAGGGCAGACTCAAAATCTATCCATAAAAAAAAAAAAAAGTAGAGACTCATTGGTGGAGACTCTCAGACAGACAACTCAGCCAGACCTCTGTAGACTACCTTCACGATAGACATTAACTACTCTTTTCGTGGTAGAACATAAGAACATCAGAAAATAAGGAAGCTACAAGAGGCCGCGAGACCTACACGTGGTAGTTCCTGTAGTAAAGTTCCTGATAGCTCTCATTTTGCTTCCGTAATACATGAAGACATACTAGATCAACTATACAACCAATAGCCAGTTGAGTGTGTGTGGACGAGAAATGTATAGAGCAAACTCAGGCCACCCGCATCAAAGGGGGTTACGCGAGTTCAAGTCTAATGGAGATCTCTTAAATGTAAAGATATTCAATGACGAGGAAAGGAAGGAAGGGAATGAGGTATGCGCCGCCAATTACAGTATGGCCTAAGATGGATCCTCAAGAATACATCAAAGCTATGTATCATCTTGAGGTATGAATAGCTTGATCTCCCTTCCTTTCTACGTCATTGAAAGCCTCATAACACCTTTACATTCAGGATTTTTTTTTTCTCTCTCTCTCTCTCTCTCTCTCTCTCTCTCTCTCCTCTCTCTTCCCATCCTTCTCTCTCTCTCTCTCTCTCTCTCTCTCTCTCTGCGCTTCATGTTCCGATCGCGTGTCTTTCCATCACATTATCCTGCTCATTCTGGCGGCAAACAACAGCACACAACACACACACCACACACACACACAAACACACACAAAACACACACACACACACACACACACACACACACACACCACACGTACACACACGTATACACACACACACACACGCACACACACACACACACACACACAACACACACACACACACACACACACACACACCACACGTACCACACGTACACACACACACACGTACACACACACACCACACGCACACACACACACACACACGTACACACACACACACGTACACACACACACACACGTACACACACACACACACAAACACACACACACACACACACACACACACACATGATATTACGAAGACCAAGAAAACTTCCTCATCACAGTAGGTTTAAGAACCCTCCCTCCATCCCCCCCTCCAAAAAAACCTAAATCATGCAAGAGTAGCACGGGTCTTCTAATGTAAAACACGCACCCATAATTTAACTGATCATGTCCTTGGTTTTTAGCCGATTGGAGGAAGGACAGGACAAAAGGGAGGAGATGACAGGCAGCTCGAGAACCAAATCAAAAGACTAATGGCAGAGAAATGAGGAGATATGGAAATTTATAAAAGATAAAAATAAGATCAGAGAAAATAAGCGAATAAAAAAATAAGAGAAATAAGAGCAAATAAATAGAGAAGAGAAAATAAGAGATAGAAAAAGAGAAATATGGACATTTATGTAAGAAAAAAATACGATCAGAGAAAATAAGAGAATAAAAAAATAAGAGACATGAGAAAATAAATAGAGAAGAGAAAATAAGAGATAAAAAAGAGAAATATGGAAATTAAACACTGAGAATAGTGAGTGACGAAAAAAATTAAAGTTGGAAAGGGATAAAAAACAGACAGACACAAACTAACGGCGGATAAAATACTGTGAAAGGAAGAGGAGTGGGGTAGAAGGGGGAGGGGGTGAGGGAGGGTAGACAATATAGCCTGCATATGAAAGGTCAAAGGAGGAAGGTAATGGATCTGAGGATTTTGCAGGCGGAAAGGAAGGGTTGGAGATGGTGCTTTGGGGGTTTTACTCACTCTACCTAAATCTGGAGGGAACGTGGCTTCGATCCGTGACTGCGCAACTGCCTACACAAATTCCCTCTCGATCACCACTCGAGTAAATATTGCCGGTAGTGATTCATAGGGAGGAGAACGATGGCAAGTTGGCAGGTAGAGTAAAGGACGGGAGGTGATTATGTTGCAGAGAGAGAGAGAGAGAGAGAGAGAGAGAAGAGAGAGAGAGAGGAGAGAGGAGAGAGAGGAGAGAGAGAGAGAGAGAGAAGAGAGAGAGAGGAGAGAGAGAGAGGAGAGAGAAGAGAGAGAGAGAGAAGAAGAGAAGAGAGAGAGAGAGAGAGAGAGAGAGAGGGAGTTACCGGGGTTACGCAACGAAAAAAAAAAAATTGTCATTTTTAAGATATAAAATCCAATCAGGACAGGGTGACACCTTTTGCAGAATAATTAGCACGTTAATTAATATCAAAGAGACTAAATAATAAGGTAAGGCAAGGTTAGGTTA
>JACEEZ010004305.1:308781-313781 GCA_016584305.1 Chionoecetes opilio | reverse complement strand
GCTTATGTCTTATGTCTTATGCTTATGTCTTATGCTTATGTCTTATGCTTATGTCTTATGCTTATGTCTTATGCTTGTCTTATGCTTGTGTCTTATGCTTATGTCTTATGCTTATGTCTTATGCTTATGTCTTATGATAATTTAACTCTATTCCGACTCTCAGTAAACTCGTATTCAAGCACGTATTCCTTCATTAATTTCCATGGGTAACTTTTTTTTTTCTTTTTTTTTCTGGAAGTTATATTCAATGAAAATGTTACCGTTGCCTCATTATTGGAAAACCATCTCGATTTTCCAGAACACTCAAATAATTTTCGACGGAAGTCTTTCAGGAGATAATCTGTCCCCGGAAACCTTTCATCGTAAGACTTCCTGAGGCGAAAGGAAATTAAGTTCGGCAATGGACGCGAAACACTTTCCTCCCTGCCAACATCTCTTGCAATTTCTTTGTATTGTGTATTTCTGCAGCAGTTTAATTAAATTTACTTGGAGAAAATATTTGAATTGTTTTCTTTATTGCCGGACAACTCCATTATCCGTTTTATTTCCTACTTTTCCTACTACTTTTTCCTACTACTTTTTTTTCCTACTACTTTTTCCTATTAATTTTTCCTACAATTTTTTTTCCTACTACTTTTTCCTACTACTTTTTCCTACTACTTTTTTTTCCTACTACTTTTTCCTACTACTTTTTCCTACTACTTTTTCCTACTACTTTTTTTTCCTACTACTTTTTCCTACTACTTTTTTTTCCTACTACTTTTTCCTACTACTTTTTCCTACTAATTTTTTTTCCTACTAATTTTTCCTACTAATTTTTCCTAAAACTTTTTTTTCCTACTACTTTTTCCTACTACTTTTTCCTACTACTTTTTCCTACTACTTTTTTTTCCTACTACTTTTCCTACTACTTTTTCCTACTACTTTTTTTTCCTACTATTTTTTACTACTTTTTTTTCCTACTACTTTTTCCTACTAATTTTTTCCTACTAATTTTTCCTACTATACTACTTTTTCCTACTACTTTTTTCCTACTACTTTTTTTTCCTACTACTTTTTCCTACTACTTTTTTTCCTACTACTTTTTTCCTACTACTTTTTTTTTCCTACTACTTTTTCCTACTACTTTTTCCTACTACTTTTTCCTACTACTTTTTTCTACTACTTTTTTCCTACTACTTTTTTCCTACTACTTTTTATACTTTTTCCTACTTTTTCCTACTACTTTTTCCTACTACTTTTTCCTACTACTTTTTTTTCCTACTACTTTTCCTACTACTTTTTTTCCTACTACTTTTTTTTTTCCTACTACTTTTTTTTCCTACTACTTTTCTACTTTTTTTCCTACTTTTCTACTTTTTTCCTACTACTTTTTCCTATATTTTCTACTTTTTTTTCCTACTACTTTTTCCTACTACTTTTTTTTCCTACTACTTTTTCCTACTACTTTTTTTTCCTACTACATTTTCGTACTACTTTTTCCTACTACTTTTTTTCCTACTACTTTTTTCCTACTACTTTTTTTTTCCTACTACTTTTTCCTACTACTTTTTCCTACTACTTTTTCCTACTACTTTTTCCTACTACTTTTTTCCTACTTTTTCCTACTTTTCCTACTTTTCCTACTCCATTATCCGTTTTATTTCCTACTTTTCTTACACTGCTGCGAGAAAAAAATTGAATCTTGGTCATATTAATAAAAAATGCTGTTGTTGCACGTTGCTGTTCTATTGCTGCTGCATTTAGTATATATATATTTTTTTACTGTTCTCTTATTGTTACAGTTATCATAATAATTAGTGTTGATATTTTTGATATTGATGTTATATATATGTTGAGGTAATTGCTGTATATATTTTTTTGTGTAAGAGAAATAAATTGATGGCGGTGGCGGTGGCAGGGCGAAGAATGGAGAGGAACTAGAAGGGAGAGAAGGAGGAGGGAGGGAAATCAGGTAGAGAGGGAGGCCATAGAGGGAGGGGGAAGTAGGGAGAGGAACTAGAAGGGAGAGGAACTAGAAGGAGAGGAACTAGAAGGGAGAGGAACTAGAAGGGAGAGAAGGAGTATACAACATTATTACCAACAAATGAAAAAAAGTCGTCACATATTCCTCCTCCAAAACATATTACGAACAGAAAACAGAAACATAACAGAAACACGTTAGATTCACACCACACAAACTCGTCATATTCTGCCACGTGTACAACAACAGAGGGACCATTGCAACATGCACTAAATGTATCCACACACACACACAACATCACACTACTGTTGTTTATGTACAAAATAGAACATATTCGGAGTGTCAATGCACTAAATATTTATATAAAGTTTTATGATGAACTAGAAAAATTGTCACTCACTACAAATTCAGGCTTCATAAATGTAATTCACGTGTTATTTGCTCCGTGTTATGGCATCGGTGATATTATGAAGCCAATATTTACTAGTTAGGAGTCAAGAGAAATTACGGATAGACTGATTCACCAGGACAAATTATGTAGCAATATAAGTAAACGTCTCTCTCTCTCTCTCTCTCTCTCTCTCTCTCTCTCTCTCTCTCTCTCTCTCTCTCTCTCTCTCTCTCTCTCTCTCTCTCTCTCTCTCTCTCTTCACAATTTCACAACATAAGTCATGACGGCAGCAGAAGGCGCAGGAAGAACACGGTTTAAACGCGTAATTGTGCCTCGTAAACTTGTCTTCTTTACACACGACGAGACATTTTCTTTATTTCACCTTTAATTTTCCCAACCTGTCCCGGCAACCATCCATTCTTCACACACAGACACATACAGACACACACACACACACACACACACACACACACACACACACACACATGAAGCACGAGGCGGGTAAGGTAAGGTAGGTAAGTGGATTTATGAGCAAGTGGCGGTGGCAGGGCGAAGAAGGGAGAGGAACTAGAAGGGAGAGAAGGAGTAGGGAAGGAAAACAGGTAGAGAGGGAAGCCAGAGAGGAGGGTGAAGAAGGGAGAGGAACTAGAAGGGAGAGGAACTAGAAGGGAGAGGAACTAGAAGGGAGAGGAACTAGAAGGGAGAGGAACTAGAAGGGAGAGGAACTAGAAGAGAGAGGAACTAGAAGGGAGAGGAACTAGAAGGGAGAGGAACTAGAAGGGAGAGGAACTAGAAGGGAGAGGAACTAGAAGGGAGAGGAACTAGAAGGGAGAGGAACTAGAAGGGAGAGGAACTAGAAGGGAGAGGAACTAGAAGGGAGAGGAACTAGAAGGGAGAGGAACTAGAAGAGAGAGGAACTAGAAGGGAGAGGAACTAGAAGGGAGAGGAACTAGAAGGGAGAGGAACTAGAAGTGGAGAGGAACTAGAAGGAGAGGAACTAGAAGGGAGAGGAACTAGAAGGGAGAGGAACTAGAAGGGAGAGAAACTAGAAGGGAGAGGAACTAGAAGAGAGAGGAACTAGAAGGGAGAGGAACTAGAAGGAGAGGAACTAGAAGGGAGAGGAACTAGAAGGGAGAGGAACTAGAAGAGAGAGGAACTAGAAGGGAGAGGAACTAGAAGGGAGAGGAACTAGAAGGGAGAGGAACTAGAAGGGAGAGGAACTAGAAGGGAGAGGAACTAGAAGGGAGAGGAACTAGAAGGGAGAGGAACTAGAAGGGAGAGGAACTAGAAGGGAGAGGAACTAGAAGGGAGAGGAACTAGAAGGGAGAGGAACTAGAAGGGAGAGGAAACTAGAAGGGAGAGGAACTAGAAGGGAGAGGAACTAGAAGGGAGAGAAACTAGAAGGGAGAGGAACTAGAAGGGAGAGGAACTAGAAGGGAGAGGAACTAGAAGGGAGAGACTGAGTATAGGGAAGAGAAGTACAGGGAAATGGAGTAGAATATAAAGAGTAGTATAGTAGAGTAGATATAAAGTAGTAGGGTATACGTAAATATAGTATTTTATAAAGTATAGACAGTAGTAGAATAGAGTAGTAGAGTATAAAGAGTAGAGTATATAGAGGAATAGAATACAGGATATATAAGGCAGGTAGAGAGGGAGGCCAGGGAGGGAGACCAGAGAGGGAGGCCAGAGAGGGAGACCAGAGAGGGAGACCAGAGAGGGAGACCAGAGAGGGAGGACAGAGAGGGAGACAAGAGAGGGAGGCCAGAGAGGGAGGCCAGAGAGGGAGACCAGAGAGGGAGGCCAGAGAGGGAGGCCAGAGAGGGAGGCCAGAGAGGGAGGCCAGAGAGGGAGGCCAGAGAGGGAGGCCAGAGAGGGAGGCCAGAGAGGGAGACCAGAGAGGGAGGCCAGAGAGGGAGGCCAGAGAGGGAGGCCAGGGAGGGAGACCAGAGAGGGAGGCCAGAGAGGGAGGCCAGAGAGGAAGGCCAGAGAAGGAGGCCAGAGAGGGAGGCCAGAGAGGGAGGACAGAGAGGGAGGCAGAGAGGGAGGCCAGAGAGGGAGGCCAAGGGAGGGAGGCCAGGGAGGGAGGCCAGAGAGGGAGGCCAAGGAGGGAGACCAGAGAGGGAGGCCAGAGAGGGAGGCCAGAGAGGAGGCCAGAGAGGGAGACCAGAGAGGGAGGCCAGAGAGGGAGGCCAGAGAGGGAGGCCAGAGAGGGAGGCCAGAGAGGGAGGCCAGAGAGGGAGGCCAGAGAGGGAGACCAGAGAGGGAGGCCAGAGAGGGAGACCAGAGAGGGAGGCCAGAGAGGGAGGCCAGGGAGGGAGACCAGAGAGGGAGGCCAAGAGAGGGAGGCCAGAGAGGGAGGCAGAGAAGGAGACCAGAAGGAGAGCAGAGAGGGAGACAGAGGGGAGGCAGAGAGGGAGACCAGAGAGGAGACCAGAGAGGGAGGCCAAGAGGGAGGAGAGAGGAGCCAGAGAGGGAGGCCAGGGAGGGAGGCCAGAGAGGGGAACCAGAGAGGGAGACCAGAGAGGGAGGCTAGAGAGGGAGACCAGAGAGGGAGCAGATGGGGCCAGAGGGAGGCGAGAGGGAGACAGAGAGGGAGCCGAGAGGGAGGCCAGATAGGGAGAAATGAGGGACCCATAGAGGGAG
>JACEEZ010004305.1:281281-301281 GCA_016584305.1 Chionoecetes opilio | reverse complement strand
TTCGTGTAGCTTTTTTCTCCACGGCCTATTTGTATCGAACCTCAAGAAGGCGACACCAAAGAAAGACTAAAGGTACAAAAAGCCACGTAGCATAATAATAACTTTTAAACTAATGGTCGAATAATTATAATCAGTGACATTGGCGCACTAAAGAGTATCAAATTGAAGATGAAGAAATAACCGTAACAGTAATAAATTAAATGCAAAGAAAATAATATAAAGAGAAAACACGAGAAGATAAAGTCAAATATCTTGATAACCACTGAAGGAAGGAAGACAAAGAAGATCCTAGAGAATATATAAGTGAAGAAAAGTGATAAGTTATATAAACTAGAAACTGACTTCACACAAAAATATCAATGATGTGCTGTCGTGATGAAATATGTGAGTGATTACAAAATACAAAGCACGGATACCTGAAAATACGTTGCAAACACTTACTTCCAAGAGAATAAGTAACAACAATATGCAAGGCTGTGCATAAGCTGATTGTTGAACGCTGGAAACCTGACTGCAATTTTGATACATATGCTCTTACGAGAGAAAATTATGAATGAGACGAAAACAAAGCTGAAAGCAAAAACAAGCTGAATTGGCGAAAGGAAATAAATAAAAAATACAAACAGCTGCTACTTATTATCAATGGAAACATCAAATAAGACAAAAACTACGTCTGAAATAATTAAATGATGGGGGGAGAGAGAGAGAGAGAGAGAGAGAGAGAGAGGAGAGAGAGAGAGAGAGAGAGAGAGAGAGAGAGAGAGAGAGAGAGGAGAGAGAGAGAGAGGGAAGAGAGAAGAGAGAGAGAGAGAGAGAGAGAATTAAGCAAAGCGTTAACAAAGAAAGATACAAGCAAACGGATGAAGACAAGATTAATGAAGTGTCTGGTACTGAGTCAAGCTTTGTGCCCGTCAGACATGGACAGAGATAGAGGAGGAGGAGGAGGAGGAGGAGGAGGAGGAGGAGGAGGAGGAGGAGGAGGAGGAGGAGGAGGAGGAGGAGGAGGCAAACATGGCCAAAACAGGAGCAGTGGAGTTAAATGACTCTTGTAACATGGCCGGTAAAAATGAATTAATAAAAGTTTTTCAGCGGTTAGGAATGCAGAAACAACATACCGTTACACACACCCACACCCACACCACACACCCACACACACACACACCACACACACACACACACACACCCACACACACACACCCACACACACACACCCACACACACACACAAGTATTGGTCATGTAACGTTCAGTAATTACCACTTCAAACATGTGCCAGAAGGAAAATGTCATGGGAAAAGAGGACAAGAGAGAACAAGACTGAACCACTGGAGGAAGAGAGAGGAAACTATGTAGGAAAATTAGTGACGAGGTGCAGGAAGACAGGGAATGATGAGGGGCATTAGTCTTGTGCTCAGGGCCCTCACACCCTCACACCGGCGGCGCTAATGAGAACTAATGAATACCAACGTAATCTAAATGTTACACCGTCCCTCACACCACCGGCGGCAACACCCTTATTTATTGTGTTGTTGCTCGTTGTGTTTTATCAAGTAACTGATGTGTTGTCAAGCCGCTGAACGTGCTTAATGGTAATCCTTGGGCTTGTTGATATTACGACAACAACTTATACTACTACTAATAAATAAAAAAAAAAATAATAACAATAATAATAACAATAATAATAATAATAATAATAATAATAATAATAATAATAATAATAATAACAGATATACACACTCACACTACTACTGAACTACACTACCTATACTACACTGGGCTACTTCTACCTCACTACCACTCACAACTAAAACTATAATACACACTATTAATCTACACTCCTCACCACCGCGAACACTACTATATGCTCTTTTAACTACTAACTATACTACTCCTCCTCTCCTCTCATACTCCTACTCTACTCTAATCCTTGCCTTACTATCTACTACTACAACAACTACTACTACTACTATACTAACTCCACATAACTCTACATCTCTCTCTATCTACTAATACTACTAATACCTACATATAATCTACTACTACTATAACTATAACAATACCTACTCCTACTCCTACTCTACTACTACTACTACTATACTACTACTACTACTACTACTCTACTACTACTCTACCGTCTACTACTCTCTACTACTACAACTTACTACTACTACTACTACTCTACTACCACTCACTACTACAACTACTACTACTACTCCCCTACTATACTACTACTACTACTACTACTACTAACAACTACTATAACTACTAGCTGAAATAACTAAAATAACTCCACTCGCTCTTGATTCTCTGCCTTGTTTATTTGCCTTACTAACAATACATCCATCCTACTCTATCCTAACTAATTAATATAACGACTACCACTAACACAGATCGTATATAAATATATCTTATTAATAACCTATTCTGTACTCAGCTCCAATTATCTATTCACCAGCACTTATAAGTACTTTATCTTGGCTTTAATATACAAACATCTATCACTGTATTACCACTAACTACAATAACATTAATGCAACAATACACCACTAACAATTCACAATAATCGATAATATAACACATACTACTATATTTACTACTCATATATACTTGACTACTATCATGCTAAGTACTACTCTAAACTCCTAATATATTATTTACTACATACTACTAGCAACTCTATATTCTACTACTATACTTATAATACTACTATTGGCTTTGTATACAAGATACTATATAATAACAATAATACTATAACAATAACTAACATATAATAACAATATAATAATACTACATATATGACATACTACTACTACTATTACTACTACTACTACTACTATTATTGTACTACTACTACTACTACTACTACTACTACTACTACTACTACTAACTACTACTGATAACTGGGCTGTTTATATTACAACAACTTATAATAACAATAATAATAACAATAATAACAATAATAATAACAATAATAACAATAATAATAACAATAATAATAATAACAATAATAATAATAATAATAATAACACTACTACTACTACTACTACTACTACTACTACTACTACTACTACTACCACTACTACTACTACTACTACTACTACTACTACTACTACTACACTACTACTACTACTATGCTTGTGTATATGTGCCATAATTCTGTTCCTGTGCGTTCATCATTTTATGGATGTTCATAAACGTCCGTGACAAACAGTTTTTCTTTTTTTCTTCTTTTAATGAATATAGATCCATTTGTTAAACGTTGCCATTTCATCCTGTTTATGTTTTGAAAATGTTGATGAACCCGAGTGATAAATACTGTTATATGCATTTTTAATATCCACGTGATTTAAAAACAAATACTGCTATCCAATTATTTATTACGTGTTGTCTCATATTTTTCCTATTATTAGCTAACTGCTGTCCCCCGCCGGCCATCCATTCTTGTTTATACACACGTACTATTTAGTTAATAAATATACAGTGTTTTGTTTACTTATTCTGATTTATTTTCTGTTCTATTATATTATGTAAGTAATTGTCATGAACCGATATTTCGACTGAGTGAAAGACTAACGTTTTGAACACCAGAGCATCAAGCAGTGTTTCCGTGACTAAGTCGTCAGGTAGTCAATGCGGAGTCTATTGAGGTTTTAAAAGGAGTCTGGATAAATTCATGGATGGGGAAGAGAGGTGGATATAGGTAGAGTTAAGTAACAGGAACTACCTCGTGTAGGTCTCACGGCCTCTTGTAGCTTCCTTACTTTCTTATGTTCTTATGACTTAATATTTCCATCAGGTTATTCACTTATTTTTCTCCATTACTTATCAGTGGTGTACAAAGCCAGAGTTTTCATGTCTCTTATGCCCGTATTCGTAGTCACATACCATCATTGTACGTGGTCATTGTTCACTTTTTGTCTTGTCCTAATTAAATCAATATGTCATGCCAGCTCTGTTGTGATTGCAATAGGAGTACTGTAGGATTGCTCTAGTACTTTCCATGGCAGCTACAAGATCAAGTGAATCATTTTGACTGAGTAGAAATGGAACAAAATCATAGCAATTACCACGAGCAATCATGGTATGTGACTACGAATACGAGCATAAGTCTAATGACGCGTTATTTCATTGCTGTCCATAATCAAAGTATGTTATTGAGGAGCAGTAATAATCATCAAAATATAACAATAATACAATAATGAAAATAATTATCAAATATATATTAATTAAAATAAGAAAATAATGTTAATAGTAACACTAATGATGAATGTATACAATAATAACGGTGATGATAATATAGCAAATAATGCCACTGTAACAAAAACAACAACAAAGAGTAAGTAGGGACTGGCAAATCAGCGGGCTTTTTCTTACTTCTTTTTTGTTTTGCCTTTGGTCAGTCTTTTGTGATGTGAAAAAAAGAAAAAAAGTGACGTACGGCAACACAGGCCAGCGAGACAAACACTACGCTAAAACACACACGGAGGACGGCGGGTTAACACTGCATCATTCCAACCCGCTACTGTATTGCAAAGGTGGACATCGCAATTTTTTTTCCAATTCCGCTATCGCAATTCCGCAATTTTTTTCAGAGAGGTCTTTTCGCAATCGCAATTCCGCAAACTAATTTTGACACCTACAATTATAACAAAAATTGTCTCTAGACTTTTTATTAGTGTTTAATACTTCTGTATTCCTATTCTGTTTCTGTCTATACGTGTTACTTGTCCTTCACAATTAAGCCTTTGTCTCTAGTGTTTTTCTTTACTTTTACACTTCGCAGTCTACTGGCTAGTAATCACTAATCTAAGTAATCTACTAATCTTCTTCCTCCTCCTCCTCCTCCTCCTCCTCCTCCTCCTCCTCCTCCTCCTCCTCCTCCTCCTCCTCCTCCTCCTCCTCCTCCTCCCACTTCTTCTGGTTCAGCATGTGGAGGTTGCCCTTCAAGAACACAAGCTTCTCAATGTTGTTGGCTGTCAGCGCTGACCTCTTCGGCCTCAGGATGTCAGACCCCATGCTGAACAGCCTCTCCACAGCCGCGGAGGAGGGCACAGGGCTGTTGTATTTGATGAACAGGTCCACCCAGGCAGACTTGGCAGTGTCGTCTCCACCATATTTGGCGGGAACTTATATTCACGCGGGCACTTAAAGGTGGTGACCGTCACAATTATTGCGATTGCGTTTCAAAATTTTGGCGGTCCGCAACCCGCAATTCCGCAATTTTTTCAAGCATTTGCAATTGCGCAATTCCGCAACCGAATTACCCATTCTGCAAGTTGCGAATTGCGGACTAAAATTGCGGAATGTCCACCTCTGCTGTTTTGTCTCATGGACGAAATAATTAATCCCTCTCACTCCATTCTCTCCTCAAAAAAGAATCTCAATCCATCATATGAATAAAACACATGAAAAAAAGGCATCACCTTCGTACTATTGATACGAGAATTTTTTAGCGACTCAACGAAAGAAAACACAGAAAAATTGCATATGAAGCGAGGGTGAATTGGAGTACAAAAGTGGGACCTGTGTGGGCAGAAAGCAACAGTGACGTCCGTGATCAGGCGGCGGAAAATCGTGTATTGTTTGCAGCGATTATTCACGTGGGCGGTGATGATAGATAATACGACGCTTTTTCCTATAATTACGAATGATTATTTTTGTTTGTGATATATGAGAGAGATGAGGAAAACTTGCTTCATTAAATTCTGTTCATTAAAATTAATAACATGGGTTCGGTTTGAGAATGGGAGGGGATTTTTTTTCTTCTATAATCTATATCATCGTGCCCAAATTGAGCTTCGGGTAATTCTAGTGAAAGAGGTAAATTGCTTCTCCAAATGCCATATATATTAAATTGCAAACCTGTACAGTGTTTAGGCTTTCTTTGCTCTCTTGCTGACCGTCCCTTATACATGACAAACACTTCACCATCATCAGTAACACCGCTTCCTTACTTAACGTTTGTAACCCCTTGAAACCCAGAACGTAATTTCCATTGTAATTTGGGTACCATTAGACGATTCTTAGTAACTATAAGTAATATTCTATAGATATAACCTGTTTAGTATCCTTCTCAGCTAACTAATTTGGTATATTCAGTTACTTTTCGTAATTTTATGGCTTGACAGCATACAATTTTTATAGCAAAGGAAATATCTGGGCGTGAAGGGTTAAAAGTTACCTGATGACACAGATATAACAAAGAGTTTCCCTTAAATATTTAGTTCTAAGGTCTTAAGGGTGAGCCACAGCGTAAATAAAGAATCCTAGTTATTGCTACCAACGAAGACCCACAGACAAACACACAAAAATTAATAATGCTGACCAAGCAATATCTAGATAATTTTTCCTTGGAGAAATGCCATCCATGAAAGATTTAGGAGTTGGTCTTTGGTGATCATATATTTTCCTGGAAATTAATTGTGACAGTAAATACAGCCTGACAATTTTTGAAAAAAGAAAATCTGAACCACTTATTACAAAAAAACCGTATAGAAGGCGGCTTTTTTTATACCATATGGGCTACGTTTCTGGACCTTTCTGTTCATTCTGCTAAAAATGTTAAAATATATCATTAAAAGTAATTTCAGTGTAGAGGAACGCACATGCTAAATAATGGAATAATGGAAATAAATGGGACGGAAATAATGGAACATCTGCTGACAACCAATTTATAAAAATGTATCCTTACGGGTAGGAAAATATATAGATTCTGTTATCAAGCCCTAAAAATTATTCACTGATGTCAAGTATGCAATATTTTTCCATTTGATACAAAGTCGTGAACCTCCATAACAAAATATTGGAACTCTTATTTACGTACCAACATTAATCTTTGGAATTAGATGATGTATTCCGTGGCGTTAAACAAACACTAGCAATACATACACAAGTGTTTCGGTGACTGATTTATCTGATGAGGAGAATAATTGCCTTCGTATTAATCCACATAGATAAACCCTAAAACCATCTCTCTCTCTCTCTCTCTCTCTCTCTCTCTCTCTCTCTCTCTCTCTCTCTCTCTCTCTCTCTCTCTCTCTCTCTTTCGATAAGCTTCCTCTAATCTCTCTCTTTGTCTTCTTCATTATCGGTATCTCGGTCGGTAACTCTTAACTTGTATTGTTAATTGACTGGCTACCTTATTTTCACCACTTCAGCAACTTATTTGAAAGGTAATAATGAACATCTTTTACTTCAGCTTCTTATAGGTATTCATAATTTATCTTTATACTAATTAATAACAGCCAATAACCAGCTTCAAACTCTACCAAAGCACTTCTCACCGCCAGAAAACCAAACATCTACAACCATCCATCGACCTCCTCTCCTCCTTTCGGACATTTAGACGGCAACAAAGTCTTTCCAAATAACAAAGACTGCCAGGTATCAGGTCTCCGTTACAGGAGGCTTTGATTTCACGGCCAAAGACACCATTAGTCTTTTAGCTGTAAGAGCCAGGCAGAAAGCTCAGTATTGTTTGCTGTTCAGGTAAAAAGGCGACTGAACTTTTCAATGTGACCCGCGTCTTTCTTTTGTCTTAATGCTGACGCAACTCAAATCGGGAAACGAGGTGAGATGATAGAAGTCAGGAGGAAGAGGAGGAGGAGAGGAGAGGAGAGGAGAGGAGAGGAGAGGAGAGGAGAGGAGAGGAGAGGAGAGGAGAGGAGAGGAGAGGAGAGGAGAGGAGAGGAGAGGAGAGGAAGACTGAAGAAGAGAGATGATAGAAGTCTGGAAGAAGAGGAGGAGAGGAGAAGAGAGGAGAGGAGAGGATAAGAGAGGAGAAGAGATGAGATGAGACGGGCCGAGACGAGACGAGACCAAAAGAGAGGAGAGGAGAGGAGAGAAGGGTAAGGAGAAGAGAGAAAAGAGAAGAATGGGAGTGAAGAAGAGAAGGATAAGAAAGAGGGAGTAAAAAAGAACAATGGTAGCAGACAAAAAAAAAAGGAAAAAAACCCACCAATTAATAGATGAAAATGGCGAACAAAAGGAAAGTGAGATGTAACAGAGGCTTTTTTTTTCCCATCAAAGTCCATAATTTCCCAAGAGGTTAAGAAAAAAAGGAAGGTAGGTAAAGATTTCTTGTATGTACACTGCGAGGTTAGGCAAGTGCACGACACACACACATACACACACACACACACACACACACAACACACACACACACACCGTCCCCTGCCACTGTGACCTCACCCAAAAAATGGCAAAGAAGAAAGAAAAACAAATCACATATGTCATCCATTTCTTACGGGTTGTTTTTCACTTTTTCTTTTCTTTTTCTTTTCTTTTTCAACTCGATACAGAGGCAAGGATCAAAACAGAGACACAACAGAGAGGGAAGAGGGATGGGAGAGGGATGGGAGAGGGGTGGAAGAGGGGTGGAAGAGGGATGGAAGAGGGATGGAAGAGTGAGTGGAAGAGATGGAACAGAGACACAACAGAGAGGAAGAGGGATGGGAGATGGAAGAGGGGTGGAAGAGGGGTGGAAGAGGGATGGAAGAGGGATGGAAGAGTGAGTGAAGAGATGGAACAGAGACACAACAAGAGGAAGAGGGATGGAGATGGAAGAGGGGTGGAAGAGGGTGGAAGAGGGATGGAAGAGGGATGGAAGAGTGAGTGGAAGAGATGAACAGAGACACAACAGAGAAGGAAGAGGGATGGGAGATGGAAGAGGGGTGGAAGAGGGGTGGAAAGGATGGAAGAGGGATGGAAGAGTGAGTGGAAGAGATGGAACAGAGACACAACAGAGAAGGAAGAGGGATGGGAGATGGAAGAGGGGTGGAAGAGGGGTGGAAGAGGGATGGAAGAGGGATGGAAGAGTGAGTGGAAGAGATGGAACAGAGACACAACAGAGAAGGAAGAGGGATGGGAGATGGAAGAGGGGTGGAAGAGGGGTGGAAGAGGGGTGGAAGAGGGATGGAAGAGTGAGTGGAAGAGATGGAACAGAGACACAACAGAGAGGGAAGAGGGATGAGAGAGGGATGGAAGAGGGGTGGAAGAGGGGTGGAAGAGGGATGGAAGAGTGAGTGGAAGAGATGGAACAGAGACACAACAGAGAGGGAAGAGGGATGGAAGGGATGGAAGAGGGATGGAAGAGGGGTGGAAGAGGGGTGGAAGAGGGGTGGAAGAGTGAGTGGAAGAGATGGAACAGGGACACAACAGAGAAGGAAGAGGGATGGGAGAGGGATGGAAGAGGGGTGGAAGAAGGGTGGAAGAGTGGGATGGAAGAGTGAGTGAAAGAGATGGAACAGAGACACCACAGAGAAGGAAGAGGGATGGAAGGGATGGAAGAGGGATGGAAGAGGGATGGAAAAGAGAGGGAAAAGGGAGAGAGGGCGCATCAACCGGGCACTTCACTTCCCTCTCACTTCCCACTCACATCCAACGTGGGGAATGGAATAGACCTCAATAACACTACGGGGAAGTTTAAGTAGATTACGAGAAACACCAAGAAAAAGTTAGGAACATAAAGGACAAGAGTTTCTGCTCTTTGCGGTGTAACCTTATCAGTGGCCGCCGCCGCCTCCTCCTCCTCCTTCACTCCTCCCTCCTCCTCCTCCTCCTCCTCCTCCTCCTCCTCCTCCTCCTCCGCCTCCTCCTCCTTACTCCTCCTCCTCCTCCTCCTTCACTCCTCCTCCTCCCCTCCCCCCCCCTCCTCCTCCTCCTCCTCCTCCTCCTCCTCCTCCTCCGCCTCCTCCTCCTTACTCCTCCTCCTCCTCCTCCTTCACTCTCCTCCTCCTCCCCCCCCCTCCTCCTCCTCCTCCTCCTCCTCCTCCTCCTCCTCCTCCTCCTCCGCTCCTCCTCCTTACTCCTCCTCCTCCTCTCCTTCCTCCCCTCCTCCTCCCCCCCCCTCCTCCTCCTCCTCCTCTCTCCTCCTCCTCCTCCTCCTCCTCCTCGCCTCCTCTTCTAACTCTCCTCCTCCTCCTCCTCCTTCACTCCTCCTCCTCCTCCTCCTCCTCCTCTCCTCCTCCTCCTCCTCCTCCTCCTCCCCCCCACAGTCTTGAAGGAAGGGAAGGAAAGGAGACACAAGGGGCGGTTTCTACGATACATGATATCTGATTACGCAATTATTTTCTTCGGTGAGGTTATACGGCTCTTAGTGTGAGAAATATTTTTTACTAGCCGCAAAGCCCCTCCGGCGACTTTTTGGCTAGCTACTGCGTAGGGCTATTGGTGGCCTTGGCCCACCAAACAGGACTCTCCAGATAGCCCTTCTAACTTTCTGAAATCAGGATGTAGAAATGTATGTATTCCCCCCACCCATTCACTCACCCATTACCCATCACCCTCCACCATCACTCACCCATTACCCATCACCCCCCACCCATTCACTCACCCATTACCCATCACCCCCCACCCATTCACTCACCCATTACCCATCACCACACACCCATTCACTCACCCATTACCCATCACCCCCCACCTATTCCCTCACCCATCACCCATCACCCCCCACCCATTCACTCACCCATCACCCCACACCCATTACCCATCACCCCACCCATTCACTCACCCATTACCCATCACCCTACATCAAGGTTTCCTCAATTCTCGGAACCCATTTTTTTTTCACAATTCTCGCTAATAGGCTGCTAAAAAAAAAAAAAAAAAAGTGATCGGATCATCTCATAAGTGGGCTTAAAACCTTCCCCTGGTCGACCTGGTTCCAAAATGGCCATATGAGTGATTGCGCCACGGGGGGCGGAACCTATACCACACACACACACACACACACACACAGACAGACAGACAGACAGACAGACACACTTTCGCTTATATTATTATAGATAAAGACAATTCGAATGGTCTTGTACACGTAACACCGTGTTTACGATCTCTCTTTCTGTTCTTCCATCTCCCTTGAGAAAGATTGAAGAGAAATGAACTCCTGTGCGAGGTAAGTATGCCCCAGGCTGCAAAAAACAACAACTATCTGTTCAAATAATGAAGAAATCGAATAAACCTGGCTGAATATAGTTTAAAACCATTCCAGGGATGACCTTAACCTTTCTGAAAGTTTGGTTGAAATTAGGTCAGCACGGCGAACATCTGGACAGACGGACAGTGTGAATTATAGAAAGAAACTCTTCTGTAACGCTTTTCCATATTTCACTAACTCCAAGGACTTTTATGCAATATTATTATATGATATTATCTCATGAACTTTCAGCGGTTAGGAATGCAGAAACAACATACCGTTACACACACACGCACACGCACACGCACACGCACACGCACACGCACACGCACACCCACCCACACCCACACCCATACCCACACCCACACCCACACACCCACACACACACACACACACACAAGTATTGGTCATGTAACGTTCAGTAATTACCACTTCAAACATGTGGCAGAAGGAAAATGTCATGGGAAAAGAGGACAAGAGAGAACAAGACTGAACCACTGGAGGAAGAGAGAGGAAACTATGTAGGAAAATTAGTGACGAGGTGCAGGAAGACATAGTATATAGTGATGAACGATCCTGTTATTTTATTCTATGCAAATGTCAATAGGCCTTCTCTGCAGCGGGTATGGCGTTCTTCACACTCCCCACTAACAACGCCGTCATTATTTTCTCTGGCTCTCCCATTGGCAGTGAAGATCAGTACAATGGCACTTTACTTAAGCCGGAAACCTCGTTATAAGTAAATAGGTTTCTGTTATCTGGCGCCCACATACGTATTTGTGTCCAATACTCTCCATTTATTGTCGCCTCTTCAGTGTAGAGGAGCTGTTTTTTTCCCTCTTATTTATCGTACAAGAGGAATTTTCTCTTCTCCTTCATCGTACAAGAGGCATTTTCTCCTCTCCCTCATCGTACAAGTCCTGTTTTCTCCTCTTCCTCATCGTACAAGGGTTTTTTCCTCTCCTTCATCGTACAAGTTATTTTCTCCTCTTCTTCATCGTACAAGAGGGATTTTCTCCTCTGTTCATCGTACAAGTTATTTTCTCCTCTTCTTCATCGTACAAGAGGCATTTTCTCCTCTCCTTCATCGTACAAGTTATTTTCTCCTCTTCTTCATCGTACAAGAGGCATTTTCTCCTCTTCTTCATCGTACAAGAGGCATTTTCTTCTCTTCTTCATCGTACAAGTTATTTTCTCCTCTTCTTCATCGTACAAGAGGGATTTTCTCCTCTCCTTCATCGTACAAGTTATTTTCTCCTCTTCTTCATCGTATAAGTGGTATTTTCTCCTCTTCTTCATCGTACAAGTGGTATTTTCTCCTCTCCTTCATCGTACAAGAGGCATTTTCTCCTCTTCTTCATCGTACAAGTTATTTTCTCCTCTTCTTCATCGTACAAGAGGCATTTTCTCCTCTTCTTCATCGTAAAAGTTATTTTCTCCTCTTCTTCATCGTACAAGAGGTATTTTCTCCTCTTCTTCATCGTACAAGAGGTATTTTCTCCTCTTCTTCATCGTACAAGAGGTATTTTCTCCTCTTCTTCATCGTACAAGAGGCATTTTCTCCTTTTCTTCATCGTACAAGAGGCATTTTCTCCTCTTCTTCATCGTACAAGTGGTATTTTCTCCTCATTCTCATCCTACAAGGTTTTTTTCTCTCTCCTTCATCGTATAATAAGTATTTTCTCTCCTTCGTCGTTTCTCTTCTCCTTCATCGTATAAAAGGTATTTTCTCCTCTGCCTCGCCATAAAAGACGTGTTTACAGCAGGATGGAGTTAGCGCCTGTCGTGGACCCGTGCAAAACTGTCCCTCCTGTACTGAACCTTTTCACCAGTACTCTCCCTCCCTCCCTCCCTCCCTCCTTCCCTCCCTCCCTCCCTCTCTACCCCCCTCCATCCCTCCCTCCCTCCACTCCATCACAGTCGCCACACTGCTAATGGAATGGCACAGTGCCTCCTCGCCTCACTGCTACTTTAGGAAGAATGAGAAAACGAGAAAAAGGCGTTTGAGTCTGAGTGGTGAAATACTGTACCGCAAAGACCTACGAGGAGAAGGAAATACGATAACAATGATAACAAAGACGTCTGTAGAGGTGAGGTAAGTGCAAAAGCTGTTCTGTTCTGCTGCTGTTGTGCTGTAAAGTTATGCTGACTTGCCACTAATCCCTCTCACGCCTCCACACGCCAGCAATAAATATAGCTGATAACAATGTTTTTCTTCCATTTTTGTCGAGGAATTGTAATACCAGTACGACTTGAAAACGAATTTCTAGACGAATGATTTCAAGCTCTGAGACTTGTGTGGTGGTGTGGTTGTAGTGGTGATGGTGGTGGTGGTGGTGGTGGTGGTGGTGGTGGTGGTGGTGGTGGTGGTGGTGGGGGTGGTTGTAGTGGTGGTGGTTGTAGTGGTGATGGTGGTTGTTGTAGTAGTGGTGGTGGTGGTGGTGGCTGTAGTGGTGATGGTGGTGGTTGTAGTGTGGTGGTGGTGGTGGTGGTGGTGGTGGTGGTGGTGGTGGTGGTGGTGGTGGTGGTGGTGGTGGTGGTGGTGGTGGTGGTGGTTGTAGTGGTGGTGGTTGTAGTGGTGGTGGTGGTGGTGGTGGTGGTGGTGGTGGTGGTGGTGGTGGTGGTGGTGGTGGTGGTGTTGTAGTGGTGGTGGTGGTGTTGTAGTGGTGGTGGTGGTGGTGGTGGTGGTGGTGGTGGTGGTGGTTGTAGTGGTGGTGGTGGTGGTGGTTGTAGTGGTGGTGGTTGTATTTGTAGTGGTTGTGGTGGTGGTTGCAGTTACAGTAAAATGGTGGTGTTGAGTTTTTTTCACACTCGAGTTATTCACTTCGTTATTCACCCACCACGCCACCAAACCAAAAATTTCTTCACTTTCCATTTTGACGTTTTGCCTCTTTCTATTTTATTGTTTTCTTCCTATCTTCCCCTCGCCTGCCTTTGACATATGATTTTTTTCTGTCTGGGCATTTTTCTGCAGGTGACATTACGCTGCCTCTGACATTCCTACACGTATCGGCATTATTTTCTTCCTTTACGAGAAACAGTAAGAAAAAACAACACATGACAACCTCCCACTTACAGTATCATGTCTCCCTCCCCCTTACCGTCGCCTGACACTAACGAGGGGTTTCTTTTTCTTTGAGGTGGGGGCAGGGAGAGGGTGTAGGGGGTAGTAGTATTAGTGTGGGGGCAGAACGTCAGGCTATATGAGTTGGGGGAGAAAAGCGGTAGGATGGGGAGAGAGGGAAGTGGTCAAATAGGTAGGAAGGGAAGAAGTAAGGCTTTTGAAACTGGACAAATGGGTCTTGGGGAAATGGTTTGCATAATTGGGTGGTGAGGCAACGTTGGAGGTTCGGGCAAGAAAACCTCAAAAAAACACCACCACCAAAATATAATATATATATATACTCTCGTATCATATATTATTTTCCCTCAGTCGTTAGTTAGGGCGAGTTTTCAGTAACTTTGGTATACCGTAACTCATACCCAAAGCAGGAACTAACTTGCAACGAAGTCTTAATTAACGGCCAGGTAACGCGTTGGAGGGCAAGGGGGGAGAGGGGTGATGTGAAGGGGGAGGAGGCGGGATGGGATGATAAGTGTGTGGGAAGATGGGGCGAGGGTGAAATTATTGGCATGGAAAAGGAAGGGGAGATTATTTGCCCAAGAAGTGAGTCATATATTTTTGTATTTACGTTTAGGTCTCTATGGATGGCGAAGCAGGATGGCGGGGCAGGATGGCGGGGTAGGATGGCGGGGCAGGATGGCGGGCAGGATGGCGGGGCAGGATGGCGGGGCAGAATGGCGGGGCAGGATGGCGGGGCAGGATGGCGGGGCAGGATGGCGGGCAGGATGGCGGGCAGGATGGCGGGGCAGAATGGCGGGCAGGATGGCGGGGCAGATGGCGGGGCAGGATGGCGGGGCAGGATGGCGGGGCAGAATGGCGGGCAGGATGGCGGGGCAGGATGGCGGGGCAGGATGGCGGGGCAGGATGGCGGGGCAGCCAAGTGTTCGGCGTGCTAGTGGTGTCCCCGAGGAGGACTGTAGCTTCCCCTCTCCTAACCGCCTCCCTTCCCCTCTCACTCCCTCCTCTATCCTTTATCCTATCCCTCCCCTTCTCATTCCCTCTCCCTTCCCCTCTCATTCCCTCCTCTATCCTATCCCTCTCCCTCTCATTCCCTCTCCCTTCCCCTCTCATTTCCCTGCCCTCCCTTTCTCATTACCCTTCCCCCTCTCCCCTCCATCGGCTCAGTAACAAAATGTGGACTATGCCATAACCAATAAAGTTACACACACATAATATATTATTCAGGAGCAAAGCCTGCAACCGAAAAATAAGGTTTGTTTCCTTTTCCTCAACAAGTAGTTTTCTCTTTCTCCTCCATCTTTAAGAGACTTTTTTGCACTTTTAAAAGGAAACTGTTTCAACTTTGCCTCAATTTCTTAGCCAAATTACTTAACTGTTTGAGACAACATACACACACACACACACACACACACACACACACACACACACACACACACACACACACACACACACACACACACACACATACACATACACACACACACACACACACACACACACACACACACACACACACACACACACACACACAATTAACGTAGAGAGGCAATTAGGCAAAGAGGCAAAAATACACATACACATATTTACAAAGAGAAAAAGAACACAGCCAGACACAAACAGACAGCCAGACACACTAAAAGACAGCCAGACACACTAACAGACAGACAGACACACTAACAGACAGACAGACACACTAACAGACAGACATACACACTAACAGACAGACACACTAACAGACAGACAGACACACTAACAGACAGCCAGACACACTAACAGACAGACAGACACACTAACAGACAGACACACTAACAGACAGACAGACACACTAACAGACAGACAGACACACTAACAGACAGACAGACACACTAACAGACAGACAGACACACTAACAGACAGCCAGACACACTAACAGACAGACAGACACACTAACAGACAGCCAGACACACTAACAGACAGACAGACACACAAACAGACAGACAGACACACTAACAGACAGACAGACACAAACAGACAGACAGACACACTAACAGACAGACAGACACACTAACAGACAGCCAGACACACTAACAGACAGACAGACACACTAACAGACAGACAGACACACTAACAGACAGACAGACACACTAACAGACAGACAGACACACTAACAGACAGACAGACACACTAACAGACAGACAGACACACTAACAGACAGACAGACACACTAACAGACAGACAGACACACTAACAGACAGACAGACACACTAACAGACACAGACACACTAACAGACAGCCAGACACACTAACAGACAGACAGAAACACTAACAGACAGCCAGACACACTAACAGACAGCCAGACACACTAACAGACAGACAGACACTAACAGACAGACAGACAGACACACTAACAGACAGACAGACACACAAACAGACAGACAGACACACTAACAGACAGACAGACACACAAACAGACAGCCAGACACACTAACAGACAGACAGACACACTAACATACAGACAGACACTAACAGACAGACAGACACACTAACAGACAGCCAGACACACTAACAGACAGACAGACACACTAACAGACAGACAGACACAAACAGACACAGACACACAAACAGACAGACAGACACACTAACAGACAGACAGACACTAACAGACAGACAGACACACTAACAGACAGACAGACAGACAGACACACTACAGACAGACAGACACACCTAACAGACAGCCAGACACACTAACAGACAGACAGACACACTAACAGACAGACAGACACACTAACAGACACAGACACACTAACAGACAGACATACACTAACAGACAGACAGACACACTAACAGACAGACAGACACACTAACAGACAGACAGACAGACACAGACAGACAACAAAAGCACATAGTTAAAGCAAAAACCTGATAATATGGAGGGTCTTTAGTTAAAATTATCTAGTCACTATTATACACAGAGCTTCCTGGATGCCACCCCGTATTAATATATAAGATAAATATTAAAGGGCGAGACACGAGGCTCTTATATGAGGCTTACGGAGGAACTAATGACGACGGGGCTGAATACCTATTTCATTTTTTATATAAATTGATTGATATGATGTGAACTGTGAGGGTTTGAGATAAAAGGGTCAATATTACACATTAAAAAATCTGAGAAGTGGGTTAAATTCTCCCTAATTCTAATTTATAAAGTCTCTCTCTCTCTCTCTCTCTCTGTGTGTGTGTGCACGGAACCAGTAAAAGTTAGAGATAGCATCCAAAAGAGGTCAGTTTGGTTAAGTTTCAAATCAACGTGGAAGTCAAGTTTGTACCAAGCAGAAGTTACCTGTACTTTAATTAAAACATCGAGTAAAATAAAACACAAACAAACACCTGAACCCCTGCACTACGAGGGCGGCAGTGGCGCGGCTGCTGTGTTGTAATTATGCGAGGTGCCACAAGGTATGAATATGCATCGTTACATCATGACTCAAGGAACTAAACCTCTCAGTGTATTACCCAGCTTGTTCCTCCATCCTGGTTACTCAAAGGATACTACAGCGGAGGTCAAGACTTCTAGAGTATCCTGTAAATTAAACCCCTTGAGACCCAGAACGTAATTTCCATTGTAATTTGGGCACCATTAGACGATTATTAGTGAATATAAGCAATGTTTTATAGATATGACCTGTTTAATATCCTTGTCGACTAACTAATTTGGTATATTCAGTTACTTTTCGAAATTTTATGGCTCGACAACATACATTTTTTTATAGCAAGGGAAAGATCTGGGTGTGAAGGGGTTAGTAAGTGTGACCCGTGCATCAGGGCAAAGGTGACGCCTGTTTGTTATACGAGGACAAAAATAATGATGTCAATAGATCGTCCATTAGGAATCATTACGAGTTCGTATGAGAAGAAAAAAACAAATGGCAAAGTGGCAGGGGATTCTTTCTTTCGAATATACTTAAAAAGAAATCCTAACCTTCAAACATACATATTTAAAAAAACAATGCAGAACATATTATCATGTCATGTCATGAACAGTCCTGGGAGAAACGTCTCCAGAAATCCCTAAAGAACGAAGATAAGTTGTGATATAACACGTCACAATTCACAGATATATTATCCATAAGGTGGGAGATGCATCGTCTTACTCCAAACAGAGGAAAATGTAACCTTTGAAGAGACAAAACAGCATTTTTATCACAGTTATGGCAACTCGTAGGCGCACAACGACGACGGCCAAACTACGACAACAACGATGACGACAGTTGAAAAAACACATAGTAGTATAGATAAGTATGCAGGCTAAGTGGAAGGTGATTCGTTCTCTCTAATATACCTAACATAGCCTTCAAACACACATATAGCTAAAAATAAACCCATAATAGTATAGATAAGTCTAGAAGAGGAGGAGGAAGAGCAGGACGAACCAGAGGACAAAGAATGCTAGAAAGAATTAAGTGGATTAGAATAATGAGCACAAGAAAGAGAAACAGCATGAAGAGATATGTTTGTGGAGATAACGCCATGGGTGACAGGCTGAGGGATGACTGTAGTGTTTTCCCCTTGCCGGTTCCCTGGGCACGTAAAGGGTCAGGCCAGGGCGAGGGACGTGACCCATCCATCGTCCTGAATACATGGATCGCCAACCCTCACTGTTATGTGTTACTTATATTGTTTAGTCGTTGCACTTCTTTCACTTTATCGGTATTATTCTTTGATATATTAAGTCTTGTTTGTTATTTTATGTACAGGCATTCTATGTAGGGTCAAGTTTTAGATTCATGCTATTATCTGCTGCCTTTGCTGTCTCATTTTTATTAGTATTTTTCTGTACGTACTAGAATGACGCCTTGTACGCAATGCATTAAATCAAATCAAATCAAATCCTCACTGCCGGCCCTCGGGACATCATTTCAGTCAACAATTCTTAAATATTTATCACACAACAGTGAATAAAACAAAGGGTATTATTCCAATTGACACCGAATTCACTTTGATGGACGAATTATTATTTTTTTTTACTGGTGAGTTTTGATGTTTTGAATTAATCTGCCAACCGTTTCTGTCGCAAATAATTTATATATATTCTTTTTTTTATAGTTAGGCAAAGGTTAGGTTAGGTTAGGTAAAGGTTAGGTTAGGTAAAGGTTAGGTTAGGTAAAGGTTAGGTTAGGTAAAGGTTAGGTTAGGTAAAGGTTAGGTTAGGTAAAGGTTAGGCTAGGTAAGGTTAGGTTAGGTAAAGGTTAGGTTAGGTAAAGGTTAGGTTAGGTAAAGGTTAGGTTAGGTAAAGGTTAGGTTAGGTAAAGGTTAGGTTAGGTAAAAGTTAGGTTAGGTAAAGGTTAGGTTAGGTAAAGGTTAGGCTAGGTAAGGGTTAGGTTAGGTAAAGGTTAGGTTAGGTAAAGGTTAGGTTAGGTAAAGGTTAGGTTAGGTAAAGGTTAGGTTAGTAAGTTAGGCTAAGGTAAAGGTTAGGTTAGGTAAAGGTTAGGTTAGGTAAAGGTTAGGTTAGGTAAGGTTAGGTTCAGTAAAGGTTGGTTGGTAAGGGTTAGGCTAGGTAAAAGTTAGGTTAGGTAAAGGTTAGGTTAGGTAAAGGTTAGGCTAGGTAAAGGTTAGGTTAGGTAAAGGTTAGGCTAGGTAAAGGTTAGGTTAGGTCAAAGACTACTCTATACATATACAGTAGTCTTTGGTTAGGTATAGGTTCGGTTAGGTTCCATTTGTTTTTCAATAAATTTTGTCGCAAATCATTAAAAAGATAAGATAAAAATAAAAGTGATTTGCGACAGAAACGGTTAGCAGATTCATTCAAAACACATCAAAACTCACCAGAAAAAAATAGTTTCGTCCACCAAAGTGAATTCGGTGTCAAACTGGAAATTTACCAAACAAAGTAAAAGTGCCTTAAATACATTAACAATAAAATCATTCTATATTTTTATTCATAATGTTAAACTAGGGGGAAAATTGCCATAATAAGTCTTAAACAATTATCACATAACAGTAAATAAAAATAGCAAAAGTG
>JACEEZ010004305.1:263781-266281 GCA_016584305.1 Chionoecetes opilio | reverse complement strand
GTTCAAGGTATTTCAACATGGTGTGGCATTACTGTGCCATTATTATATCATTAACCTTATTCTCGGCATTAAACACTGAAGGCAAATATGTGTTAAGAGTTGATACACTACCTCTTTACCTGCCGCATAATTGTGACCTTCCTCTGAAACCCACCCACCCACCCACCACCCACCCACCCACCCACCCACCCAACCCACCCACCACCCACCCACCCACCCACCCACCCACCCACACCACCCACCACCCACCGACCCACCACCCCACACTCACACACACACGTACACACACACACACACACACACACACACACACACACACACACACACACACACACACACACACCACGTACACACACACACACACACACACACACGCTACACACACACACACACACACACACCACACACACACACGTACACACACACACACACGTACACAACACACACGTACACACACACACACACACACACAACACAACACACACACACACACACAACACACACACACACACACGTACACACACACACACACACACGTACACACACACACACACACACGTACACACACACACACACACACACACACACACGATAGATGAAATACAAATCAAGAATCCAAAGCTCCTAAAAAAGTCTAAAGCTGAAATATTGTCGCGAATCATCCATAAATTTTGTCTCTCACTTTCCAGAAATTCAAGCGTTGTCTGACTCCCCAGTGTTATGTTCTCACCACTTGAGAATTAATTAACCTTTGCTATTCGAAACAAGATTAAACATATTTCTAGTTTGGCGTCTCGCTCCAGGTTTCTGAAAGACAATTTTTTCTTTCCCTGACCTTAATTTTCCATGATTTTTTTTCACATCACAAAGGACTGGCCTAGAGCAAAAAAAAAGGTAACAGAAACAATAAGAAGAATATAAAGAAGACAGTAAGAGAATAATGAAAGGTGTGGTCGGCTAATTTAGATCATCATAATTGCATCGCCTAATTATTTAACTCAGCCAGCACGATAATGCTTCACTGTTCTTTGCCTCATACACGTTACCTATACGTTTATGGTTAATAAGAACATAAGAACATGAGAAAATAAGGAAGCTACAAGAGGCCGTGAGACCTACACGTGGTAGTTCCTGTTCCTTAATCAACAAAGATGCTCAGCAATGTTCAGTTTCCTGCTGTAGTTTTCATGTGTAGGTAATGCAAGACTATACATACTATCTTCCTAAATGGTTGTATATTTAATGGTACCTGGAACTGTCGCCGATAGGAATTCTCGCCGCCGTCGTCGAGTGTTCCAATTCTTGATATTACAGGACCCAATATATACATTTAATCAAGTGTTACCCGTGTTTCTGCATTCAGGGATGAAATACTATCGTTAGCTTGCTCAGTTAGGTTAAGTTAGGTGCCAATGTCCAGGTTAGGTTAACATTTCCACGTCGGCGAGAGTTCTAAATTGGTGTTTCGGCGACAATTCCCATCGGTTCGGCGACAATTCCCATCGGTTCGGCGACAATTCCCATCGGCGACAGTTCCATAAACCTATTCAATTACCTTAAAAACGTATATTCTACAATTCTAACAGTCAATCGAAATACCAACCTAATATTTGCCAGTCAATACATAGGAAGTTGAATTAATTTACGATCACGAATGGCGGCACAAAAAAGATAGATTGTTTGTTTGCCCTGGCGGACGTAAACACATGAAACACGGATACAAAACCACTCCCTTATTTTATCGGAACAAACAAACCTTCTACATTGTTACCGATGGCAATTCTTTTATAGGAAATTTACAAACCGGTAATTTTTCATTTAATAAAATCCAATCACCTTTTACGTAAGCGTGATACATGCAATGCAGTTTTACTTCATTCTGTGTGTACATTCTGATATACTTATTTATATACAGTTAATAGAGTTTGCGGTATATTATTGTCATCAGCTATAATTAGATTTTACAACATGTTTTAACCTATCTACCTTTCTACTTATAACTCTGGTGCTAATTAAATACTCACATATTCTTGATTCTTAGCTCTTAAAGTGGTTATTATAAAAGTTGTAGAGGGTTAGGTGTCGCTATGAATGAATTTTGGAAGGCAGTGTTTCATACGAGGGCGGCGGAGGGCGGTGTGCCAGCTCCTGTCTGTTAGCTCAAACTTGCAAATCATGTTACCCTACCATGGACACGTTGTCGAATTGAACGAGTCCCACAAAGAGAGAGAGAGAGAGAGAGAGAGAGAGAGAGAGAGAGAGAGAGAGAGAGAGAGAGAGAAGAGAGAGAGAGAGAGAGAGAGAGAGAGAGAGAGAGAGAGAGAGAGGAAGAGAGAGAGAGAGAGAGAGAGAGAGAGAATATGGGGTGGTTCAAGGACTTCATGCCATTTGAGAGGATCTTCGAGGATATGGCGAAGAAGAGAGAGAGAGAGAGAGAGAGAGAGAGAGAGAGAGAGAGAGAGAGAGAGAGAGAGAGAGAGAGAGAGAGAGAGAGAGAGAG
>JACEEZ010004305.1:255000-257500 GCA_016584305.1 Chionoecetes opilio | reverse complement strand
GGGGTGTGTGTGTGTGTGTGTGTGTGTGTGTGTGTGTGTGTGTGTGTGTGTGTGTGTGTGTTTAGGCACCATAGGGCACATATCATCAAAACCACATATCTCTCTCTCTCTCTCTCTCTCCCCTCTCTCTCTCTCTCTCTCTCTCTCTCTCTCTCTCTCTCTCTCTCTCTCTCTCTCTCTCTCTCTCTCTCTCTCCCCTCTCTCTCTCCTCTCTTAACCACATAACCACCACCACAATAAATAACAACCAATTCGCTCGTTATAGGGTCACTTGTTACTCTCCCTTGCACTATAACAGCACAGGAACCCTTAGTCAGGTCATATAAGGTCACCGATGACGTACCCTTCCCACTGTCCTCCAACAAACACCGTCCCGTGTGTCACAAGGGATTATTTTTTATTGCCTCCTTCCCGTCCATCACAGATATTCGCTTCGCTCTTCCTGCTCTTTCATTCCCTCACACGTGCATATCGTCACCTCTCTCTACTCTCCTTCCTCCCCTCTCTCTCCTTCACTCTCCTTCACTCTCCTTCCTCCCCTCTCTCTCCTTCACTCTCCTTCACTCTCCTTCCTCCTCTCTCTCCTTCACTCTCCTTCCTCCCCTCTCTCCTTCACTCTCCTTCCTCCTCTCTCTCCTTTATTCTCCTTTACTCTCCTTCCTCCTCTCTCTCCTTTATTCTCCTTTACTCTCCTCTCTCTCTTCTCTCCTTCCTACCCTCTCTCCTTCACTCTCCTTCCTCCCCTCTCTCCTTCACTCTCCTTCCTCCCCTCTCTCCTTCACTCTCCTTCCTCCCCTCTCTCCTTTACTCCTTTCTTCCCTCCTCTCTCCTTCACTCTCCTTCCTCTCCCTCTCTCCTTTACTCCTTCCTCCCCTCTCTCCTTCACTCTCCTTCCTCCCCTCTCTCCTTCACTCTCCTTCCTCCCCTCTCTCCTTCACTCTCCTTCCTCCTTCACTCTCCTTCCTCCCCTCTCTCTCCTTCACTCTCCTTCCTCCCCTCTCTCCTTTACTCCTGCCTCCCCTCTCTCCTTCACTCTCCTTCCTCCCCTCTCTCTCCTTCACTCTCCTTCCTCCCCTCTCTCCTTCACTCTCCTTCCTCCTCTCTCTCCTTTATTCTCCTTTACTCTCCTTCCTCCTCTCTCTCCTTTATTCTCCTCTCTCTCCTTCTCTCCTTTATTCTCCTTTACTCTCCTTCCTCCCCTCTCTCCTTCACTCTCCTTCCTCCCCTCTCTCCTTTACTACTTTATTCTCTCTCTTCCCTCCATCACATTTTCATCATATTTATTATCTATATTCTTTTAATATATTTACTTATTATTAATTTATTTATTTATTATTTATTCTTTCTATTCATATTCACTTTGCTGTGGTTAACTATTCTTGGCATTATCATTATTTATATTCTAAGCTCTATGACCATAACTAATATTTTTTGTTGTCATTAATACATTCCTATCACCGCCATTATCACTTTGCTGTGGTTACTACTCTCGATATAAATAAACGCCGCGACAATCAAGTAACCGATCACCACAAGTAAAACACTGCCGCTACTAATTCATCCCTGTTAACGTTATGGACTCCGGATAAACCTTGCATGGGATATTTTACGACACAAATAACATAATATTCCATAAGTCTGACAAAGCTGCTTTCAATGTAAAACGCATCAATATTCACCACGAGCCTCGGTCCAAAATTACGTACGGAACACAATAGTATGAGAGGAACAACAGGGTCGCTTATTTCCCGTGATGAAAACGTACCCTTATTTTGTCTACGTATTACTTGTCGACATGGCAATGCAGTATTTCATGTAGAGACTCAATGTCCCTTCAGAAAGTATGGCTTCAATGAAAAGTATGGCTATAATGTAATAATAAAGCATGGCTATAATGAAAGTATGGCTCAATGTCCCTTCAGAAAGTCCTTCAGAAAAGGCTCCTTTCAATAGGTAAATGTATGAAGAAGAGTAAGGTTACAAAATCGAAATCATCAAAAATTGAGACATAACCACCACTACCACTACCACGTTACACTTTATCGTTATCTCAAAATATTTCACGTTGACAAAAGACCTACCGATTCAACGATCTATTAGTAAGATGATGACTACTAGCAACAGGCTGGACAAAACCCTGTAGTTACTATTTCCCTTCAAACTGCAACACGACATTTAGTTGAAGAGAAATGAGCAAAATCTATTATAATGTTACACTTTATCGTTATCTCAAAATATTTCACGTTGACTCAAAACCTACCGATTCAACGATCTACTAGCAGGATCTATTTCCCTTCAAACTGCAACACTATATGAAGGGAAATGAGTATAATCTATAATCTTGTGTACCTGAGACAAGGGTGTTCTTGCCTCAAAACAACAATGAGGACCGTCAGTGAGTCACACATTCCCACGGAGCAGCAAACCAAATCCTATGCAACTCCGCCTTTCCAACATGCACGGAAGCAAGAAATCCAAGCCCTGGACATTTCATATTCGT
>JACEEZ010004305.1:245000-247500 GCA_016584305.1 Chionoecetes opilio | reverse complement strand
GAAAATATTGAAATCAACAAAACAAAAAAAGCTAAGAGGATAGATAGACTGAACAGATGAGATGGATCAAGAAAAGACAGGTGAAAAAAATAGGAAAACATCAGAGAATTAATATTTGAATGACAACCAGTTTTACGGAAAAAAAAAACTTGGCCTCACACAGACAAAAATAATGAAGTTGCGAATATGGAGATATAGGCGCTGAACAATATAAGAGGGAGTAAAATTTCTCAGATATGACGATCAAACAAGTACATGAATTAATACAAACTAGGACTCAAGCAACTGATGAAAGGAGTCACCGGAAAACTGAGGCCAGCGGAAATATTTACCCACAATATTAGCAGCCTGACACATCACACGTTGGATGGAAAAAGAAAAAGGTATGAATACAGCCCATCCATATATCTAAAGTAAAATATATATGTGCAATAAAGCTGAATGAAATTGCATCAGTGGCGGCACAGACTAATGCCTTAAAACCACAGTGGTGCACTTCGCAATACATCGCTGCCAACGTAACTTAAAAGGGAGAACCATTAAACCTTTTACAATCTTGCTGCGTACACACGAAATTCTCTGCTGCGAATTTATTGGAACAACAAAATTTCAAATAACGTACGTACAACGTGTTGTTTTGTGTTCACTAGAGGCTTAAATCATAAGAAGAACTTTTTGTTATTTCAATTTCCTAAAAAATATAAAATTCAATTAATACAAATCCGTTTTTGTAGGAGATTATCATTGGCGTCTTGATAAATGACTGCCAGGGACACAATATTTCACATTTCTTCACCCTTAAAAACCAGGTTAGGGAAATGCTTCTGGAGTGTTAAGCTTCCAGGCCATTACACAATAACAGCCCTGCCAGGACCCCAAAACACCTGAATACTTAGCAGTCGGCCACTCCTCGCTGGGCCTCACCGACTCTCAGATGGATAGAACACAATCAGGACTGTACAGAAAAGAGACCAACAGTGCGATACACACATCATCTCATGCTTCATTAAATAACATTCCTATTGTATACATTTACCTCCACATGGTTGGTTCGTCCTTCCTTATACCTATATACCTTATTTACTCCGTTCCCCCGGCATTTAGCTTAATGTATGAGGTCCAGTTGATAATTAGATGGGCATTAATGAGAGTTACGGAGAATATATAAGGACTTAATTTTAGATACACTTATAATTTATACATATGGACTATTTTTCTAATATTTTGCATGTAAGGCAGGGGTAGTATATGCTCATTTAATGGACTATAACGTACATTAAGGGGTATCCTATGAAATACCGCATAGCTACCTCAGAATGAAGTGTAGCGAGGTTTACAAGCACCATCGCGATCCACAACTCCACCACCTGAGAAACGCGGCACGAAATAAACTTGAAATCCTCAAAATCCTCATAAATCCGCATAAGTATGGCTTATCTCACAAAATGAAGATAGATGTCCGGAATTCTGACTAAGAATGCAATTTTTCACCAGAGCAAAAATAAGATATCGCAGCTGCATGAAACACATTCTTTTTACTTCAATAATTTTCGGTATTATATCAAACTTGTTAGGAAAAACTACATTATTTTGGTTTTCCCGTCCAGCGAGTGAACTGCGTCTATTAAGATGACATTAGCAGTCCGTAACTATGCCTGTGTGAAACAGTTACTACCTCAAGGATAAAGTCATCAAATTGTACCTCCACCTAATTACAAAAGCGGTCCAACTCCTGCCACGACACCATTGCTATAATTCATCTAAGTTGACAATACCTCCAGGAACTTAAGACCGTGTTTCATCTCGACCTGCCATAGTTAGTGTGTTACAACATTTTAATGACGAATACATTATCTGATGGTACAAACATCTACACCTAATGCCTCCCATATTATAACATTCCCACACTCTTAGAAAAGAAGGGTAGGAAAAGGGTAGAAAAAGGGTGTTTGTAGTGATGAAATACTGCTACCCTTTTTCTACCTTACAAATATACCCTTTTCCAACCCCAAATATACCCTTTCACATCCCTCTCGTCTAAAAAGGGTAGATAAAGGGTAGATGAAGGGTATAATCGGCAGCATCTACCCTCTAGCCTGGACATAGGGTATAAAAAGGGTAGAGATGGTGCGATGTAACAATTCTACCCTTAATATACCCCTTATTTCTGAGAGTGCACATCTAAGCTCATCTAAGGCCTCTAATCTTCTCCTTACATAACTACATTTCTTCATCCAACCCCAGCCCATTAAAACTTGTCAATACGAATATAAACAACTCTGGGCAACTTCCGAACTCCTTTTAACTTCCACCCGAGTCCTTTTAACCTCCACCCGAGTCCTTTTAATCTCCACACGAGTCCTCTTAACCTCCGCCCGAGTCCTTTTAACCTCCACCCGAGTCCTTTTAACCTCCGCCCGAGTCCTTTTAACCTCCACCCGAGTCCTTTTAACCTCCACCCGAGTCCTTTTAACCTCCACCCGAGTCCTTTTAACCTCCG
>JACEEZ010004305.1:225000-240000 GCA_016584305.1 Chionoecetes opilio | reverse complement strand
CAAACATGTTGAGATCAATACCCGATCAACATAACACCATATTTTTTTATCATTTACATGTATAACTGAAGCCAAAAACGACTTTGCAATCTGCCACTCGTTACCCTTCATGTATTCCCCTTAATACAAATCTAGGTTCCTTGTTACTATAGAAACTCTTCATCTATTCGAGATATGGTACTTAACCCCTTGAGACCCAGAGCATAATTTCATTGTAGTTTGGTACCATTAGACGATTTTTTAGGTAATATAAGCAATGTTTTATAGATATGACCTGTTTAGTATCCTTTCCACTAACTAATTTGGTATATTCAGTTACTTTTCGTGATTCTATGGCTAACAACAGACGATTTTATATAGCAAAGGAAAGATCTGGGTGTGAAGGGGTCAAGGCTCTCAATTCTATAATCTTTAGACTCATCGCTAGTGTCATAGATTTCCACAAGTTTCTTTAAACCTCCTTGATTCTTATTCTAATAATATTGATGATATTTTTTCCTTTCATCTATTTTGTATTCAGTCATATTTTGCTTTTACATTTCATTAAGTCAAAGAAAGAGTTAGATGCTTTTGTGCTTTTCACTGTTACGTCCCACACAAAACCGACTATTGTATTGTTTTACTCTGATACATTTGCAACAAGCTCGTCCTCCCTCGTGCATCTTTTTGTTGTGGCTGAAAGCATCCCTGGCTTCTCAAATATTCACCACCAGGAAGCTCTTTCTTCTTTTACCTTTACGAATTTCACGTGAAGCCACACAACAGGTACCCTTGAACTTGGTGCATATTACTTGCTTTTATATATAGACTACAGGCTTTAACATAGTGAACGTCTTATATTCCCCTGTTTGATTACCTCTATTAAATTTCCTGCACGAATATTTCAAGTCCATGGCAATTTCTTGTTAACCCCTTGAGACCCATAACGAAATTTCCATTATATTTTGGCTGCCATTAGACGATTTTTAGTGCATGTAAGCAATATTTTATAGAGATATGACCTGTTTAGTATTCTTGTCCACTAACTAATTTGGTATATTCAGTTACTTTTCATAATTGTATGGCTAACAACAGACGGATTTTTTATAGCAAGGAAAGATCTGGGCGTGAAGGGGTTAAAAAGTTTAGTTCCTTATTTAGAAGGTTTACACAGTCACTAGAGTAATCATAATCATAGGCATTAGTTTCTGTTTTTATCTAAAGCATTTTTTTTTCTCCCCACATCACACATCTGCAAGTTGACATATTGAACTCAGCTTGGTTCCATTTTACGTTTTATTATGCACATACAACTCTCATTCATGTTGGACTACCTTGAATCTAATACAACTGATTTGTTTCAGTTATTATTTCAGTAAACTCAGCGCTCTGATCTTTCCTTTGTTATATAAAATCGTTTGTTGTCAGCCATAAAATAACGAAAACTAACTGAATATATCAAATTAGCTAGTGGATAAGGATATTAAACAGGTCATATCTATAAAACATTGCTTATATTCACTAAAAATCGTCTAATGGTACCCAAATTACAATGGAAATTACGTTCTGGGCCTCAAGGGGTTAAAATCCAACCAAACTTTCCCACCGCCTCTGTTCCTGTGTCTATGTCTCGTCTCTTCTTCACCACAATTTGATCCCCCTGCTGTGACTATAGTCTATTTTTTTAATAAGGTGAAAAATCTTGACCCCTTGCTGCTTACTGACTGATATTTGATGCCAGGAGAAGGGAATAGTACGGTTCTTCTAAATTTCAGCTGCATTTCATCCAGTTACCCATATTATCAGGTAAACATAGGCACAATTTTAAGCATGAGACCTTAGATAGAATGGAATTTTGGCCTTGTTAAAAAAAAATAGACTATACGTGTGTCAAACGTTCCTGTCTCTGCAAAAATACTTCACTTTTATCCTGAACCACCACTCTTCATCCACACCTGTGAATTCCCTCCCTTGCCCCTGCCTATATCGCTGCTTCACCTTAAATTCGACTCCAACACTTCAGCGCCACCCATTTCCAGTGTCTGTCTGTCTGTCTGTCTGTCTGTCTGTCTGTCTGTCTGTCTGTCTGTCTCTTGCTTCCAACCCATCATCGCGGAACAGACACATCCCCATCATTATTTAATACCAAAGCCCCTCCAGCTGTATCCGTACTACTTACTCCACTATTATAGTATAGTAGTCAGTATAGTAGTAGTATATATAGTAGTAGTAGTAGTAGTAGTAGTAGTAGTAGTACGTATAGTATAGCATCCTCCTGAATATTCAGGGCCAACCACCTATGCCCTAAAAATAATAAATAGACTGCAGGCGTCAAATAGGCTCCAAAAGCCTATAGGCTCAGCCTAGCCCAATAATATAGGCTGCAAAGTAAAAAAAAAAAAAAAGCTCCAACGTAAAAAATAATAATGATAATAAAGTAATTTCGCCGCACACTCCTTGCCTTCATCAGAAAATGAGCCAAGAAATAGACATTCACTGCAGCTGTCATTAATGCACTTTAGATACTATTTTTTTTGCAGTAACAAATCTCTGATGTCAACATGCAACTTCACTCTGCTAAGCGAGATCAAGCAACTGTCTCCCTTCACACCCAGCCTACACTCGCACCAGTAAACTGGAGAGTAAAGCTGATTACGTGTAAGGTGCTTTTCAGGATTACAACCTACACGAAAATCTGCTTTAAGTACGCCGGCACGAATCTGCCATCAAGATAGACAAGTTCCAAATTCATATTTACTTTTTTTTCGACACCATAACTATGCTAACCATCATTAAACAAGGTAAACTTAGCAAAATGTTATGTTCAAAGGGATCAAGACCACAGCAAGGAAACATGGAAGCTGGTCTACTACATAACGCAAATAGACTATAAAAAACAATACCCAATATTTACTAGGCGATAAAAACAAAATTATTATAAAAAATGCTGCAACAATAAAATATAGCACCGGCAGCAACGGCGACAACGATGGACAAAAGAACGATAAGAAAGAAGGCAGGTGGAGGGAAGTGAAGAAGGAGATCGCAGAAAGGAGGACGAAGAGGAAGACGAGGAATATAATAGTCAGAACAAGAGACCTGAAGACCTACATCTCAGTCAATACTCTACAAGGAAATCTGGTCTAATAGGATCATACTACTCGTAAGGCATTAGTGATAGAACATGGAAGCATAGATCAGAGTTCCTTCGTCCCTAACATTTCTTCCTCCGGCAATACGTCGCAAGGGAATAGTAAGCAGGGATTATAATTGTACCCTGACGAAAACAAGTAAATGGAATATCTAATAGTCCAGAAAATCCCTCCTATTAGAGGAAAGTACCCTGTTTGGTAACCACTGGCGCTTTTGTTTCCTATAAGAGTACGGTACGTTTGTCAGGGTTTATAACTTTGGCGCTTTTGTTTCCCTATAAGAGTACGGTACGTTTGTCAGGGTTTATAACTTTGGCGCTTTTGTTTCCCTATAAGAGTACGGTACGTTTGTCAGGGTTTATAACTTATCAGATTTTTCTTTTAATAATTTTTCAGGAAAGCCCTTATGCCTTATGTCGTTTTCTAAGAAGCTTGAGTACTGATCGGTTATGATGGAACAACAAACAACTTGAAAGTCATCGCTATTATTACTTTAGTCAGTGAAGTATGTAGATTCAATCTCCATACTTCACTGACTAAAATAATAATGGCGATGCCTTTCAAGTGAAATTATAAAGTATATATTACAAACACTTTCGCCTATGATGTCATTTCACCTAAACAACAACTAGGTAAAGGAGGGAACTGTAACTGCTACAAGGCAGCCAGCTGCTGCCGTGACGCATCTCATCGGGAAAAATCGAGGTAAATAGGAAACATATATCTTTAGAAATAAAGATCTGATCGTGACTTGGCGCTGTAAAGGCTTCCAGTGGGCAACTATGGGGAGGCGGTGGCAGGTGGCGTGCTCGGTGTGCCCAAGTTACGAACGAATAAATATGTTGTATAATTATGATAAGATTTTCTGTTAAAACACTCCTTAGAACAGGTTGCCTCGCATGTACAATTAAGACGCTTAAAACACAGAATTTGCTAATTTACTGATGTATATTCTATTGGCATGCTGCAGCGATGAAACATAATCTAACAAGCTGTTAATTTTAACTGTATTGTAATGGTGTTTCAAAAGGTATACTGCGCAAAGTAATCAATAATCATTTAAAACTATAATGAGATGGGAAGTGTAATGCCATTATACGTACCAGTAAGACGCCTTAATCGGCGAAGGACGAGCGAGCCCGTAGAAACCCGCCGCACGTGCGCACGTGCGGCGTCACCCGGAGTTTGACCTGTGTGACATTGCTAGGTGTGTGGTCTCAAACCATACACCAAATTTCAACTTAGTCGGTACAGCCGTTTCTCAGCTATAGCAAGATAACGTTGTCTGACACCCCTCACGCGGCACGAGCCACGCGCCATGCTGACCCCTCACGTGGGACAAAACATGTCAAGCACAAATAGGGATTGAATGGGGCTATCAGATGGCGAAGACCGCTTGTCAATCGGAAGCGGGATTCCAAAGATATAAGCTCCTGAAAAGCGTGACGGTCGGTCGGGTCGGGTCGGCGCGTGATGGTCGGTCGGGTCGGGTCGGCCGCTTATCCCCGGAAAAATCCCGTATCCAGTGAGGACTCGCGAGCGCTTTGCGCTCGCTCGTAATTATTAACGACTTCAGCTTTGTTTTGTGTTGGTTCAATAGGTACATACCTCGATACATCACCAACATATCCTGCCACATGGGAAAATGTACCATTCCACACATTCCACACAGCGTTGGCGCAATAACACTGTCCTGATATGGAGGGAAGCTATGTGAAACACGTCCACTAACCCCAAACCAGCTGATGTCTAAACAATAATAGATTATTTCATCACGTCAAATCTGAACCGAAATCAGGGGAGATAATGTCGATACACATGGCCAGGATGCAACCAAGCCTGTACATCATGGGTGAGAAACAAAACAGCATCGAGCACACTGACACCCATACATACTTGACAACAGAAAACCTCACCTTCACAGCTTTACTTTATAACGCGACAAGGACAAAATCTAAACGCCTTTGAAAACTTAAATAAATCAAGCACGGTTTCTATACTGTACATACTAACAAACAATAAAACAAATGAAGATACATACACGGAATCAGATATTTTTCTTATGGATGTTATATAAATGTCACAAGTGGAACAACAGCCTTTATTTATAAGACACAACTACATGCTGGGGAAGAGAAGTGCATGTAAAGCGCGTGGCTGAAGGATAAACATTTTGAGCTTGGGTTTCAAAGTTCATGATGTCAGAGGAGTGAACACAGAACACCAACAATCATACACGAAGGAAGGATGAATTATTAAGGTGTTCTGTTTCGAAACTAGGAAAACAACTGAACAGGAAAAGAATTGTTGAGAGAAAAATAGACCACTAGACGAAATTGATGACACCAAAATATGAAACCAATATCGATAACATGTTTTTATTGCCTTTACTAAACTTTGGTTACATCGGACAGTTGAAGGAATCATAAAAGGTAAGGGTCAACTTTTTATAGGGCAACCAACGGAATGTTATGTTTAGATTTCAGATTTCTGGATGACTCGTTTTATACTTCTGAATTTTTGTAGCCTATATAATTTTTAAATAGCCTATTGTATTTTTTTGTTTCATGCGAGTTAAAAAAAAAAAACTTTTAAAACATTATTAAATTACAATTACTTCCAGACGCCAAGACTCACTACACCTATTGGATGGCAACACTACGGTACTCACTTCGTTATTCATAATTTCATGAGTAAAATAAATATACCTCTACAAATTGATCCACAATAACTTCATTACGCGACCTTTTATGACCTCGCATTGCAAACTTCTAATACCTTTTCGTCGTCGTTGTCGTCGCCATTGTCTCTATCTAAAAATTCGGGAATACCTTCACCAAACTCTGATCTTCGGGAACTTTTCTGTGTGTCCTCAATTCTTAAAGATTGTGAGCCGCGACAAGAAAATTCGTCGTTTTATTTCCCTGACCATTGTACCCGCCAGGAAATCGAGGCATGGTAGCGAAGTATCAGGTTTTCCTACAAGTATTTTAGCGTCTCTTGTTCTTAAATCTCCTCACTTTGTCAGGGTTCAAATCCATTCTGAGGCAAGAGAGTAAAGAGAACGGACGTGCCATTCTCTAGGGGGGACAGGACACTATTTTTATTACGTAGGGAGTACAATTTGTTTCAGAATACTGCTAACTCTGCAAGCTTTCCTTTCGTTCTGTTCCAAAAAGTTCCTAAAAGACAAAGAAGCTTCAAAAAAAGTTTAGCCTACTCTTTGCCGTGACCAGGAATCGAACCTGTGTATACTGTTGCTGCCAGACCATGAATTAACCTTTATCCTCCAACAGTAAGAGAGAGATGACAGTAAGGTACAATAGTGGAGGGGAGGAGGGGAGGGAGGAGGAGGAGGAGGAGGAGGAGGAGGAGGAGGAGGAGGAGAGAGGAGGAGGAGGAGGAGGAGGAGGAGGAGGAGGAGGAGGAGGAGGAGGAATACATAGGAATACATAGGAAGAACAGATACCAGAAGAGGAAACAGGAAGAGGAGGAGGAAGAATACATACGAAATACATAGGAAGAACAGATACCAGAAGAGGAGGAGGAGGAGGAGGAGGAGGAGGAGGAGGAGGAGGAGACGGAGACGGAGACGGAGACGGAGACGGAGACGGAGACGGAGACGGAGACGGAGGAGGAGGAGGTGGACGACGAGGAGGAGGAGGAGAAGGAAACGGAGACGGAGACGGAGACGGAGAGAGAGGGAGAAGGAGGAGGTGGACGACGAGGAGGAGGAGAAGGAAACGGAGACGGAGACGGAGACGGAGACGGAGACGGAGGAGAAGAAGACGGAGACGGAGGAGAAGAAGACGGAGACGGAGGAGAAGGAGGAGGTGGACGACGAGGAGGAGGAGGAGAAGGAAACGGAGACGGAGGAGGAGGAGGAGGAGGAGGAGGAGGAGAAGGAGAGGAGAAGGAGGAGGAGGAGGAATAACAAAAATACTCCTATTGTTCCTACGCATCGCTCCTAACCCTACCATTGTGTGTGTAGCCTGTGTAGAGTCTGGTCTGAGGGGGACGCGAAGTAAGGACGTTGACAGGACAGGACAAAGGGGGGAAAGGCTGAGAGTCCCTCATACAAAATTCAAACCCATCCCAGTGGCGTCTTAAGTCATCATAAAACTATGTAATGTACACACACACAGCACACGACAGACAACACACAGACAGACGGACGGCAACACGGACGCACGACACGACACACACGGACACGGACGACGGACGACGACACGACACACGCACCACACGCACGCACGACGCACACCACGCACGCACGCACGCACGCACCACGCACGCACGCACGCACGCACGCACCACACAGCACACACCACACACACACACACACACACACACACCACGCACACGCACACACACACGCACACCACACCACACACACACACACACACACGCACACACGCACACACGCACACACACACCACACACACACACACGCACACACACAAACGAGCAGGATTTTGTAATTTGCATTCTTTAGTGTTCTTGTACCCAGCTCCAGGTTATAAAATGAGGAGCTGAAGGGAGTGAAGACGAAGGAGAGCTACGAGGGAGGAGGTGGAAAAAAGTACTGAAGGAGGAGATGACGAAGACGCTAAAATATTTCTGAGCCACTTTGAACCACCCTCTTCTTTTTTCTTTTCTTTTTTTTCTTTTTTTTTTTGAGATGACGCGAAGTTGGACGAAAATGTTTGTTTCTTCGTCTGAGATTTATAATTCTGAAGATGATTGTCGCGCGTCGAATGAGTTTATTATGAGATTTTCGCTGATGGTTATAGTGGTGTGTGTGTGTGTGTGTGTGTGTGTGTGTGTGTGTGTGTGTGTGTGTGTGTGTGTGTGTGTGTGTGTGTGTGTGTGTGTGTGTGTGTGTGTGTGTGTGTGTGTGGCATGACTAATATGCTTTTATCATGCACTAACTTTTATTAAACATTTTGCGGAGTTCTATTCATATATGGAAGCAAACGGCGAATCGAGTAAGCGCTGACACACACACACACAGACACACAGCACACACACACACACACACACACACACACACACACACACACACACACACACACACACACACACACACACACACACACACACACCCACACCCACACCCACACACACACACACACACACTGCCCTACAAGTCACATATATGGCAATAGCAAACTCTCGCCACCCTCATCACCGGGAATGAAAAACCATTATGAGGAACATCAAAATAATGTTCGTGCGGTTTTTTTCCCTCTTTTTTTATTTTTTTTAACCCCAGCGAGGTGATGAGCCACGCCGTTGGATGCTGAGAGAGAGAGAGAGAGAGAGAGAGAGAGAGAGAGAGAGAGAGAGAGAGAGAGAGAGAGAGAGAGAGAGAGAGAGAGAGAGAGAGAGAGAGAGAGAGAGAGAGAGAGAGAGAGAGAGAGAGAGAGAGAGAGAGAGAGAGGAGAGAGAGAGAGAGAGAGAAAGAGAGAGAGAGAGAGAGAGTTTTACCAACGTATTTATATTTTATAGGCACGGAGATTGAAAGGGCTTGAAGTTCTTTTTACGAGGTTATTTGCTTTTAGTAGCGTATGTCAATCTCAATGTCCCACAAACAGCATGGAAGTTAGGGAGAAATGTACCGAGGTGGAGTTATTATTTTTTTTTACATCACAAAGGACTGGCCAAGGGCAATAACAAAAGAGGTAACAAAAATGCCACACCCTGTTAAAATACCTTGAACAAGATTAACATACAAGCATATGAGGTGTTACAGGTGTTGTAATTAACTTGCTGCTGCTTCATAATAACAACAACTATGGGAGTACGACAAGAAGAAACAATTTAAAGGACTGAACAGAGCAAGAATAAGGAGAGAGAGACTACATTGAAAGAAATATTAGAGAAACTGCGTCTCAATGAAGGTGATATATACGGTCCTGGCCTTTTCCAATCAGTGGCCACAAGACAAGGCCATTAACCTCGGCACACCTACCAATCAGCGCGTCCAGAGAGAGGCTAGAAATATTAATAGTTTGATCGGAGACTACAAGCTACTTAGGGCGTGAAGGGAAAGTTTAATCCACACGCTGTTAAATAATAATCAAAATTAGAAAAAGTGGTAAGCGAAGTGACCTGTTCTGATATAATAAAGTTTACTCGTAGTTTTAAGCTATCCAAAATGTAGAATCTCGTTAATCATTAAACTTTAGTACTTATTACATTTGCTGAAGTTAAATGGTTCATAGGGACAGTTTTGTTTTACAGTGATCTGAATACAGCAGCAGGATAGTGTTTTTCCTCTCAGACTTATAGAAATAGGGCTAAGAGAGAGAGAGAGAAGAGAGAGAGAGAGGAGAAGAGAGAGAGAGAGAGAGAGAGAAGAGAGAGAGAGAGGAGAGAGAGGAGAGAGAGAGAGAGAGAGAGAGAGAGAGAGAGAGAGAGAGAGAGAGAGAGAGAGAGAGAGAGAGAGAGAGAGAGAGAGAAGAGAGAGAGAGAGAGAGAGAGAGAGAGAGAGAGAGAGAGAGATGAGAGGAGAGAGAGAGAGAGAGAGAGATAGGAGAGAGGAGAGAGAGAGAGAGAGAGAGAGAGACGAGAGAGAGAGAGAGGAGAGAGAGAGATGAGAGAGAAGAGAGGAGAGAGAGAGAGAGAGAAGAGAGAGAGAGAGAGAGAGAGAAGAGAGAGAGAGAGAGAGAGAGTGTGTGTGTGGGGTGCCTCTAAAAAATGGAAAAAAATACAAGAGGTCACAAAAAGCAAAGTCAATTTAGACCTTGTAAGAACTTGAAACTCCTTAAAATATTCAGATTGAAAATTTGTCCCATCCAAAACTAATCCCACGCTTTATCAACATGGAGAGTGACGTTTGGAGTCTAATAGTATTTACATTGCAAGTTTTCTTTCTGTTGTTTCAGTATGGGTACACATCAACACTTTTCTAGGAACCATTTTTTCCCTTAAGGAACTTGGGACATTAATATTACACCCAATCTCTCAAACCTTTTTAATATATATGGCATTTACACACCAGGCTGACGTAACATTCTCACCAATGCAACCTGTAATATTCGTGAAATTTGGTGCTCACGATGTTGCGAGAAGGGTGAGGTGGTAGTGAAGCGAGTGTCCTAACTTTTATTTTATTTTTTACGTTGGAGCCTATAGCGATTGTAGGTTTTTTTGGTTTTTTTGTATGGGCTTTGTTAATGATCCTGAACTTGTAATGGAGCCTATAGCGCCAGAAGGCTTTTTTAATGGGCTTTGTTATTAATCCTAGACTTGTGATGGAGCCTATAGCGCCAGAAGGCTTTTTTTTTGTATGGACTTTGTTATTAATAAAAATCTTGTAATAGTGCCAGAAGTAATGTAATAATAAATAAAGTAAATAAAGTAAAAAATAATAAATAAAGTCATTGTAATGATGCGAGAAGGGCGAGGCAGCGGTAAAGACGGGTGCCCTTACCTCACCTAACGACCCCGGCTAAAACAGGCTCACCTTAACTAAGTTCCCCTTTCCTTTAGTCAAGTTACGAAAAGTTAATCAAAGTTCGGCTCCTCTAACTCGTGTAAGGTAAGGGAAACAAATGGAACCACATACACGTGTAAAACCCTTGCTATTGTTTGTTTGTTTATATTGTTACCTCCGCCAACGAAGTTGGAGGGGTTATGTTTTCACCCCGATCTGTCTGTCTGTCTGTCTGTCTGTCTGTCTGTTTGTTAGTGTACAGGATTTCTCGAAAAGTTACCAATAGAGTTGGACCAAACTCGGTATACCAAGTGTATTTGGTATAAGGAAGAACTGATTTAATTTTGGATGAAATCTATTCACAACTGTTGCCATGGCAACCAATTGATGGACAATGCGGGCGGACGTATGCGCTCATACTGAGTGCATATATATATATATATATATATATATATATATATATATATATATATATATATATATATATATATATATATATATATATATATATATATATATATATATATATATATATATATATATAAAATATATATTTTTTTTTTTTTTTTTACTTTTTTTTTTTTTTTTTTTTTTACTTTTTTTTTTAATCGAATCACAAATGTTGCCATGGCAACCAATTGATGAAATATTCGGGCGGAGGTATGCGCTCTACTGAGTGCCCCCCCCCCCTAGTTATTGTTGTTATGAAACCCTTCACGCCCAGAACGTAATTTCCATTGTAATTTGGCTACCATTAGACGATTTTTAGTGGATATAAGCAATATTTTATAGATATGACCTGTTTAGTATCCTTGTTCACTAGTTAATTTGGTATATTCAGTTACTTTTCGTTATTTTATGGCTAACAACAGACGATTTTATATAGCCAAGGAAAGATCTGTGTCTCAAGGGGCTAATTATTATGTTTGTGTTATATTTATGGTTGCTTAAGCGTGTGCCAGTGGCCTGTTCAATAACGTAAATGACTTCTGACCTAACATGACCTGACCTATAATAAGTAGTACATATTTACAAGGGATCCAGTGGTGTTATTACAGTGTCATATGTTGAAAATGAATAATTTAAGACAAGAAAAGAAATATTTGAGAGCGTATTCTATTGAGGTGAAATCCGGGTATTAGACTATTCCAGTTTGACATCAAATTCACTTTGGTGGAAGAAACTATTTTTTTTCTGGTGAGTTTTGATTTGTTTTGAATTAATCTGCTAACTGTTTCTGTCCCAAATCACTTCTTTGTTATTATTATTATTATTTTTTAGGTAAAGGTTAGGTTAGGTTAGGTAAAGGTTAGGTTAGGTTAGGTAAAGGTTAGGTAAAGGTTAGGTTAGGTTAGGTAAAGGTTAGGTTAGGTAGAGGTTAGGTTAGGTTAGGTAAAGGTTAGGTTAGGTTAGGTAAAGGTTAGGTTAGGTTAGGTAAAGGTTAGGTTAGGTTAGGTTAGGTAAAGGTTAGGTTAGGTTAGGTTAGGTAAAGGTTAGGTTAGGTTAGGTAAAGGTTAGGTTAGGTTAGGTAAAGGTTAGGTTAGGTTAGGTTAGGTAAAGGTTAGGTTAGGTTAGGTTAGGTAAAGGTTAGGTTAGGTTAGGTAAAGGTTAGGTTAGGTTAGGTAAAGGTTAGGTTAGGTGCAATTTTTTTTCTTCAATAATGTTTGTCGCAAATCGCAAAAAAAAAAAAAAAATATAATAATAATTCCGACAGAAACGGTTAGCAGATTAATTCAAAACACATCAAAACTCACCAGAAAAAAAAAGTTTCGTCCACCAAAGTGAATTCGGTGTCAAACTGGAAATTTACCAAAATACTTAACACTTGTAAGGTGGACACGATGGCTTATATTACCGTCACTCGTATCCTAGCAAGAAGTGTGAAGCGACTGTTGTCTTAATATAGTGGATTTAGGAGGTACTATATCGTGGCTTTAACACTCGTACTTACGTATTCTGAAAGGCTCCCTAAGGTGGGGTCCGGCTCCCCTGTAAGGATGCAAGAGTTTAGTTTACTTTGAAATAAAACTCGTAGGTACGTATCCAGAGAGGCTCCCTGGAGGGTCGAGGGGAGGGGTGCAATATCCTGGTTAGCATGAAGGACGCAGCGTTAGGTTTAGATACGATTAACATTCGTAATTAAGTTTCCATAAAGAGAGCTAGTAATGATGGTAAAAGTAGTAGTTGTAGTTGCGTTGTTGTCGTTCGAGTAGTAGTAGTAGTAGTAGTAGTAGTAGTAGTAGTAGTAGTAGTAATAGTAGTAGTAGTAGTAGTAGTAATAGTAGGAGTAGTAGTAGTAGTAGTAGTAGTAGTAGTAGTAGTAGTAGTAGTAGTAGTAGTAGTAGTAGTAGTAGTAGTAGTAGTAATAGTAGGAGTAATAGTAGTAATAGTAGGAGGAGGAGGAGTAGTAGTAGTAGTAGTAGTAGCAGTACAAGTTGTAGTAGGAGTAATAGCAGTAGTAGAATTAGTAGTCAAAGTCACTATCTTTATCGCTGTGATGGCCGTGATAACCCGTCGTGCCTATCATTATATCAGACTTATCAACATTATCATCATCATAGTCCATGTAACAATAACAGTAATAATAATAACAATAATAATGATGATAATGATAATGATAATGATGATGATAATAATGATAGAAATAACAATAATTGTAATAACATTAACCATAAATAATTTATAATATTACATAAAGGTCTACAGAATAAGTGAAACATGGCAAGGCGGCACCGCAGAGTTTCTCACCCACCCTTGCTGCTCCTGTAGACTTCCTCCGCTCACCCTCGCGCGCGAGCTTCATGTTAAAGCGAAGGCAGCAGCTTCAAGTTAAATACCTAACAGTTCTTCGCATGATGTATAAATTGTGTATTGAAGAGCGAGATGGTGTAGTTAAAAGCAAGCGTAATCTGGCATCTCATCTTGCGCTCTGCCTTGTGATTGGCTGACAGTCGCCGCTCACCGGGTCGCCCCACCACCGCCACCACACCAACGATGCTTCACACTGCTACATGTCTCTCACGATGTCTTCACGCTGCTACATGTCTCTCACGATGTCTAAGTATAACTATAAGCACACATTGTAGGATGAATTTGTTATATTCGTGGACATGAACCTGACGCAATCAACGACCTGCTGGCCAACATGCTCCTACCCGCAGCCTGCACCTCGTCTGGATAAGTAGTTAAGAACATAAGAAAATGAGGAAGCTATACAAGAGGCAGTGAGACCTAGTAGTTAGTTCCTGTAGTTAGTTACACAAAATTACGATTTATACACATTACTTTACCTTGACGAGCCAGCTGCCCTGCTTGGATGATGCACGACACCTCACCACACACTTCACTACGGTACACACACTCGATAATGCTCCGCGATGACACTACAACCATTAATACCTCCGCGTCACTGCCCGGCATCCCACCCACCGCGAGGCCGCCAGACTGATTATACCTTACCCCCCCACCCTCAGTCCCTCCCGCAGCCTAGTAGTATTGGAACCTGCTTCACGTAACATAATAACTAATATTATTCCCCATTAATCTAATACTCAGGTACCATTAATACAAATATATTCAATCATTTCACTAAGGTTTATTACATGAATCTGAAGTGTAAGATTGATGTTATTCCTTAGCAATCTGGGAAATATGTATTACTCTTATAAAGACTTGGACACGCACGACTAATTGTACCTTCACATGAGTTGTACTTTATTTTTATTGTCATATATATCGCCAGGAAGTCTGCACACCCTTCCTTTGTATTCCTATGTACCCCAGGGAGTCAACGATACTTATATAGGTGTATGTGTATAGGTGTATGTATGTTTATAAGTGTTCATGTGAAAAGACTCGCCGAATGTGTGAGTGGTGTCAGACTGTCAGGCATCTCTCAGGGGCTCAGTTTCGGCCGCCGCAAATGTTGTGTTGTCAGAGTTGAATAATAATGTAATAATACCATGTTTGTGTTTCACGATATGCACCTCTGTATGTTTCCTTCTTTGTGGACTCCTATTACGTTATGACTCAAGGGAAACTTTACTGTATGCATCCAATCCTAAATGATGGTAGTACGAATGAAGGTAAATATATGCAGACGATACTGTACATTTGATACTGTATTAGTCATATATATTTACCAATCTCAACTATTGCATTTTATTTGATACTGATTCACCAACACGCGCATTTTTTTTCTACCTAACTCCCTTTGTCCATATTCATTTCCTACACATACAGTAAGATTCCCTCGACTGTATTTCATCCCGTATCTTCCTCGTCACGGATTCGCCCATTGCCAGCTCTATTAATCACTGCCCCGAGTCTGCCTTCACACTGACATCATCGAGGCAAAAATCAGTTCGTAAGATTTTTTTTCTCTCCATTGTGTGGGAGGCTGTCACTGCGGCGGTGCTGCTCTACTTG
>JACEEZ010004305.1:187500-220000 GCA_016584305.1 Chionoecetes opilio | reverse complement strand
ATTAAATATAAAACCTATATGAGGGTCTATTTAGGTTGTGTCCTTTATAGATCCTTATTATAAACACATCAGTAAATATTAAACATAGAGTCTACATAAAGGTCCATTTAAGTTGGTGTCCTACATAGATCCTTATAATAGGAGTCAAAAAGGTTCCAGCACAGTTCAGTTTTAAATATAGAATCTATATGAAGATCTATTTAAGTTGGTATTCTTTAAAGATCCTTATGGTAAGAGGCAAGAGGTTCAAGACACAAGACAAGTTCAAACACGAGACACAGTTCAGTTTTATTGTGAAGGAGCCAGCCAGGAGCACAATACGAAAATAGAGAGTACAGTGAAGACGTACAAAGAGTTCTAGTATACGTGGTCCACTCTGCGCAGCCCTGGAACAGCCGGCAAGGTTAAAATTAAGACTCCTGGATCCTAGCGTGTGCGTGTGTGTGTGTATTCATCTAGTTGTCTTCATCTAGTTGTATTATACAGGGCCTGAGCATCGCTCGTATGGCCCCGTCTCCATATCAACATTTATTTTATCATTCATCCTTAGTGCTTAGTGTTGGCCGAAGCCACCACCCCGGGAGGCGGGTCACAAACCCCCGGCTAACACCCGGTACCCATTCACTGCTGGGTGGACAGGGGCTCGGGTTTTAAGAAGACCGCCCGTCTGTCTTCGCTCCGCCCGGGGATCGAACCCGGGACTTCTCGGTTGTGAGCCGAGCGTGCTAACCCTTACACTACGGAGTTCCCCCCCCTGTGTGTGTGTGTGTGTGTGTGTGTGTGTGTGTGTGTGTATGTGTGTGTGTGTGTGTGTGTGTGTGTGTGTGTGTGTGTGTGTGTGTGTGTGTGTGTGTGTGTGTGTGTGTTTACTTGTATATGTACACCGGTAAAACATCGCACAGAAAAAGTCATCCAATTAGACAAAAAAAATCGTTCGTATTATCGCTAAAATGATTAAGTTCCCGAGTGACATGTACATCGGGCCCCCTCTACACACACACACACGCCACACACACCACACACACACACACACACACACACACATACACGAACGAACGAAAGACCACGGTGAGGTACGAAAGAGGAAGAGGAAGAGGAAGAGGAGGAAGAGGAGGAGGCGTAAGAGGCACCTGTGGCATGACGTCTTCGTGATTTTGTTTATGACTGCTGTGTGAAGGGCCAAACCATCGACAGGCACTCGATAAGAACTACACACTGGTTTTTTTTAACGAGGTGAAAAATCCTGACTCCTTGCTGCTTACTGACTGATATTTGATGCCAGAAGAGAATACAACGCTTCTTCTAAATTTCAGTTGTATTTTATCATAGTTAACCCTATTATCAGGTAAACATAGGCATCGTTTCAAGCATAAGATCTTCAGATAGAATGGAATTTTCGCCTCGTTAAGAAAATTGACTATAGACATGTTGTGGTTCTAATTGCCTGTTACACTCTGCAGTCTGGGTTCGTGTGTGCGACTTCTGTTCTTTCCAGGAGATTCCCTCGCCGTTTTCTTTTTTTAACCACCAACTAACCTGTTTTCTTCTTCCTTTCTTTCACCAACGCGTGTAAGGTTGTACTGACTTCCATTTCAGGGTGTTGGAAATGCTCTTAACTTATTTACAAAAAGATAAAGACATACGCCAAGACTTAAATGTTTAAAAGACTTACTGATACGTTTTTGAAATTGTATACATGTACACAAAAGCATGTATATTGCGTCATATATATTCCCACATATATGTACATTACATTTATACATCTATAAATCTATATACAAAAAATATCTATGTACGGGGATGAGACATGGACAATTGTGTTACTGACGTACTTCATTCAGTATAAAGTGAGCGTCCCGGTGAGATGACACACACACACACACACACACACCACACACACACACACACACACACACACACACATATATACACTGCAACATGTGATAAGCGGTGCGTGTAATCAAGAGACACAATCTGCACTACAGCTTTGAACAGGATCAGGAAAACGTAACCACCTGTCAATCTGGAGCAAACCAGGTGTTGCCTCGAGCAGGGTAGGCAGGTGTGTGGCAGCAGGTGTGTGGCGGCGGGGTAATCTCCGTAGCTCCCTCATTACTTTCCCACCGGAGAATAATGATGCAAATGCGTGCACCAAAAGTTTGATTAACCAATTAAGTCAGATGAAAAGGAGAGAAAAGATAATACACGTGCATGAATATATGAAGAGCATGTGTTGCAGTGCACGTAGCAGCCGCCTGAGTGCACGTGCCTCTGTGCCCTCCGCCGTGCCTCCAGGCGTGCCCCAGGTGTGCACGTCTCGAAATAGAGAAATGTTTTGTGGCGGCAAGAATTCAAGAGTTGCAAAGTATGTGTCGAGTCGCTGGCGCACGATTAAGTCAGGAAACACAACATAATCGCCTATACGATTACGTACGTTAGAATAGCTATCGCCTATAACGTTAAAACGGACACGAAAATGCAGTTTCATCGATGAATTTCGCAGGAAAAAAAAAACAATATATCGAATATCAAATAAAACTGTCAATTTACATATATACCTTCACGTCATTCGAGTAACAATATTTACCACTTACGCCTTACCACTTACGCCTTACCACTATTTACCACTTACGCCTTACCACCATTTACCACTTTACGACCACAAATGCCTGGCCGTCAGGGAGCATCGGCTGCTTGAAAAGATGAACACAACAACAGATAAAAGGTGTCAGCATATAAATAGTCCAACTCGCACACTGCCTAGCATACCACACACACCTCCCGAAACAGCCACTTAGGTATAAGCACGTGTGTGTGTGTGTGTGGTGTGTGTGTCGCAGTAGAGCGGTGTAGGGGCGTCACCCAGGCCTCGTCCCGTCACAAGAGCCAAGGAGCGATAGAGAAGGAGCATCCGTGACTCTGCCGAGGGAGACAACGGGGCATCATTAAAAGTTGTTCAATGTCTGGCGTCAAGAGAAAGTGTGTTAGATGTCCACTTAGTTGTGTCTTTATCTCTATACTTTCTGTGGTAGATTAGAGTTAGTACATTTTGTTTGTTTGTTCCTAACTTTTTAAAAATGATGCGAGCAAGACTATACATGATTCACTTTGCCTTACGGGAAAACATTATGGAATTTAAATTAATACGTAAAACCTGATCACGTTTTGAGAGATTTTACCTGTTTTATATTTTATGACGTTTATACATTACGTATATCATGGATACACACGCGTGCAAACACACACACACACACACACACACACACACACACACACACACACACACACACACACACACACACACACACACACACACACACACACACACACACACACACACACACACACACACACACACACACACACACACACACACACACACACACACACATACACACACATACACTAAAGTATGTTCATAAATTCACTTTTACGACTGTCAATATCGGAAAATCTGTTTTACGATCAAAATATTCGTGTATTCCTGAAGGAGATATAAACGTAATTCATGTCTTTGCAATAAATCCATGAAGCAAATAATGGATGGAGGACCAGTGCGTCATAGGCGTGATAGATATGAGAGCAGAACACTCTGGCTGCATGGTTTGCAGCCCACCAGCTTCCATGAGGCCCACGGGTGGCATATTCCCGTTTTCTGGAAGAGTATGTGGCGTTTACTCTTGAACACGTAAGGCTAGGTTACGTTAGGTTACGGATAGCGTAGGTTATGGTTTTCCTGGTTTTATCAAGTTACTTTGTGTGGGAATCACAATGAGGGTGTTTTCGAGAAAATCCTATGGTTAGTTTCGGAGCTACAGCCAAGCGTCTTCACTCGTAAACCACATACTCGCATAGAGAACGGGAATTTGCCCACGGGAACTCATGGTCATGGTGTATCTGGAGGAGGATTGTCGTCATCACCGAGTATGTGACAATTATGTGAACCTCTACAATGCTGTTTGCGTTAATTCTTATAATCGCTGTGGCAAGTTTATTTAATTTCATGTGTTTAACCGCGTGGAGGTAACACTGTTAAGGCTGGCCCAGGAAGAGGCTCGGCATTTCATATTAATTATATCTCTGTCTATATTGTATCTACTATCTATCTATCATATTATACTATCTATCTATCTTTATCTATCTATATCTACACACATTGCACAGCTCGCGTTATGTTTCAGTCTGAAGCTACAGAGTAATCTATGAGCCAGGTTGAGATGAACAATGATATACACATAGGTGGAGGATAACAGATCCATGTGTATATTTACTACTAACAAGATATTGCGTCATCAGCAATGTTATTGACTGACACTGGGAATGGCTCATCCTATAATGAATCTGTGCCACGACTGTACCCGATGATTTAGTGTAAAGAGTCAAGGCGCGGCAGTATATTAGCCTGGAGCCTCCCTTGCCTCGCCCCTGAATCAGTCACAGAAACGATGCACTGTCTCCCGCGCTTCACAATAACAAAGCTTCCACTTTACGAGGCGTTCATCAGACCTTGACCTGCGCAACGCTGAGGAAGTTGTAAATCCTTGAACCCCAGAACGTAATTTTCATTGTAATATAACCACCAATAGACGATTTTAATGAATATAAGCAATGTTTTATAGATATGACCTGTTTCGTATCCTTGTCCACTAACTAATTTGGTTTACTTAGCTACTTTTCGTAATTTTATGGCTAACAACAGACAATTTTATATAGCAAAGGAAAGATCCGGGCGTGAAGGGGTTAAACCGTTTTTGCTGAAGCACCGAATCGAACGCCTCCTTGAGATCGGTAATGGGTGATAAAATATGTTGCTGATAGTTGTGGCGGCTTTCACGAGGCTGTTAGGCGATACTATCACGTTTTCGCCCACTTCCTGGACGCTTCTTGCCACTTCAGCGCGGGATCACAAAGGCATCCATTAATACCGCAAGAGCGACCTGAATGCCTCACCAGTGTGTACCGATCTCCTTCCCTTCCATGATGTGAACGAACCAACTAAACATGCGATAGACATTTCGTTTGGCATCGTTCACTTAACGCCCCTTGAGGCCCGAACGTAATTTCTATTGTAATTTGGGTACCTTTAGACAATTTTTAGTGAATATAAGCAATGTTTAATAGATATGACCTGTTTAGTACCCTTTCCACTAACTAATTTGGTATATTCAGTTACTTTTTGTTATTTTATGGCTCGACAACAGACGATTTTTTATAGGAAAGGAAAGATCTGGGCGTGAAGGGGTTAAACGCGAATGTGTTTATATCTCTATCCTAACTCCCTGCATCCTGCCCGAAATGGCTACCCAATGATGTCAATAATATGTAGTATTAATCATGGCATTGTATAACTTTCCTACCATTAAATGCAAAGGAAGAACATTATTTCCGATTATCATAACAAATGCAAAAAAAAATGTTGTATACCAAACAAACATAGACATGCATTCTCCATATTTATGCTTTTTATCACAATGAGATAATTCCTTTTAAGCAACACATTTTCACGCTACTGAATCGTGATAAGTATAATGATCTTACAATCAGCTTATTGCAGCAACTCACGCTCTGCAAGTCTTTACGGCGCAACACACACCGCCAGAATGAGCACGTCCCGCCGCTCGTGTTTTCTGCCGATTTTAATGAGCCGGAATGAGGCACGTCCCGGCGGCAGTCACGGCGCGAAACTCCCTCAAATGTTTTCCACGCCACCACCGCCTCCGTGATACTAACCTACTCTTAACACTGCATTCATAAACTCAACACTTAACACTGCATTCAAAGCGGTTCAGTGGGTAACTTTACACTTTTGTAGCTGATAAAACACTGATGCAAAACTTCTAGCTGTGAAAGGTTCCACTAAAATACATGATTTTAAGTCTAATTCTTTGACATTTACAGGGACTGGAAAAGAAATATAAAAGAAGACGATTTTCGATTTTTTTTTTAATCGGCGTTTTTTTAGCTTCAATAAAAGTGAGAAGAAAATAAAAAAGTAGCTTTGTGTTTAGGATAGATAGGGTTATTTGTACATATCCTTTATACTGGGTTTTACCTTTACGTATCTTAGGTGCTTGCTGCCATTAATACATATACGCCAAACATTTCAATCACCCCATCGCTACACAGAGAATACTACCACATTCTCTGATATAGCTCATGCACAATGCTGGTAAGACTTAAGGCTCGCAAAACGGGTTCTATCGATGAATAGCCCAGCCAGCCATCGACTAACAAACATAAAACATAAGTGTAGTGTGACCAGGCAACTCAGATAGGAGTGAATGGAGCCTCGCAACAGGACCATAAACAGGGAAAACAATGCAAAAGTCTTTTCTACCTTGGGGGCATTTGTTCATCTATGACATTGTATAATTTAGTTTTGATCAATAATTCTATCAGTGCTGCAGTCTCTCGCAGTGCTTGATAATAGAACATTAATCAGCGGACGAACATTTGATACTTGAATATGCAGGCCGAGGAATCATTATTGTATACATTCATTACTACTGTGCAGCAATAATCAGACAAGCTCCCGTTCCAACATGCAAGTATCTGCTTCCTCCTAATTCGTGCTGTGGAGTCGCTTTTCTGTGTATGTTAACTTTTCTTTTATTCCTTTAACCCCTTCACGCCCAGATCTTTCCTACGCTTCATAAAATAATCTGTTATTAGCCTTAAAAATACGAAAAGTAGTTTCATATACTAAAATAACTAATGGACAAGGATACTATACTTGTCATATCTATAAAATATTGCCTATATCTTAATCGTCTAATGGTACCCAATTTACAATGGGAATTCCGTTCTGGGCCTCAAGGGGTTAAAGATAATTTTGAGGAGAGTGCTGGGAATAGCATTTGAATATGAACACGCCGCTGCAGGTCAGGTCAGGTTAGACATTCCTCGTCTAGACAGAGGCTTTGGCGCACATAAACCCGAGACACGTTATTCTGTGGGTCAGGATGAAACGGTTATTGCTGAATGCGACGTTTAGTTCCATGTGCAAATATCAAGAGCAAACCACACACACACACACACACCACACACACACACACACACACACACACATAACACACACACACACACACACAACACACACACACACACACACAACACACACACACACACACACACATCACACAAACACATAAACAAATGGCGTTGTGTTACCTTGGTTGTCGGTCCTCGTCTGCAAACATCATTTATTGCTAACTAGCTTTGTACCCTGAGGCCTCTCCTTCCTCGTACCGCTAACCCAAACCATGCATTACCACTCTCACCCACACCGAGTATTCCTAGTACTTATATACATACTCCAAATATTCCCTAGGACTCTTATTTTATCTACTCTTTCCACTCGACCTGCCCTCACCTTGCCACATCAACAAATACATCCTGAATACCCTCACTCCCATTGCAATACTACCACTTTTCATGCTTTTCTTGACTCCTCACACACATAAATTGGCTTGGCTGTGACACCCAACTCTTATACACCCCCCCCCACCACACATACACACACACACACACACACACACACACACACACACACACACACACACACACACACACAGGGAGGTGAACAGAAGCGACTCTCTCCCCGCAGGTCAACACTCCATGAATAAGAGTCTCCACGTGTAGCACCAAAGCCTCCGCTCCTCCCTTATGTCCAAGTAAACAAACAAAATAAACAAGATTCTTCACGTCGCCAACACGCACCTTGCCACGCCTCGTTAGCGAAGGCACACGATCAGGAGGTTGTATTTTGCTCTATTCATAAGTACGTAGATGTTCGTTCATATATTTCCAGGGAGCTACCATTTTTCTCTTCTTTTAATCTATTTTTGAGCCTTTCTATCCTTTCCAGGGAGCTATGTATCATTTTTTTTTTCTATCGTTGAACACTATTTTCCTTTCGCCTACCAGGTATATGTTTCACTCGCACGTGTGTGTGTGTGTGTGTGTGTGTGTGTGTGGGTGGGTGGGTGGGTGGGTGGGTGGGTGGGTGGTGGGTGGGTGGGTGGGGTGGGTGGGTGGTGTGGGGGTGGGTGGGTGGGTGGGTGGGGTGGGTGGGTGGTGGGTGGTGGGGTGGGTGGGGTGGGTGGGTGGGTGGGTGGTGGGTGGGGGTGGGTGGGTGGGTGGGTGGGTGGTGGGTGGTGGGTGTGGTGGGTGGGTGGGTGGTGGGTGTGTGGTGTGTGTGTGTGTGTGTGGTGGGTGTGTGGTGTGGTGTGTGTGTGTGTGTGTGTGTGTGTGTGTGTGTGTTTCAACATCTCCCATATATGTTAAGAGAGCGACCTTTCTATTTTCGTGTCTCTTGTAGTGTTTCTTGATTGACATCTTTCGTGGAAATCTTCGTTGAGGCGTACAAGTATTTTTCTAAAAGATCAAATGAAAACGTGGTGGATAGAAAGACACTTCTCTCATGTTATCTATGCTCGACGTTTTCCGCCTCAAACTTTTAAACAACAGCAGCAAATCTGGCATGATCTGTGACCGAGCTGCATGGTATTCGAAGTTCTATTTTTACCCAGTATTCTGATGCTAACACTAATAAGGCCGTTCCCACACCTGTGTTCAACATCTGCCACACGTACCAGATGATTTTCCTTAATACCAGTTTCCCGTTTTTTTGTCTTTTTTTTTTTACATCACAAAGGACTGGCCAAGGAAAACCTCTAGGTGACTCAGCAATGAATAATATAGTAACAGGGGAGCTTTTGAACCTCCATTAAAATGTGAGTTGAGCGTATGTTGGAATGGCATCCTGTTTAGCTTTTGTTTCAATGCCTTTGTTATCATTCGCAACACCTGAATTTGTCTCTCACACGCCTAAAATATATTCCTACTTACAGCTGTCTGAAATTTATATCCTTCCATCCTTTAGCCGCAGTAATCATGGCCACATTATCTTCCCCTCACTATTTCAAGCGTCGCTGTAAACAAACATTTAAATTTTCTTTTATCTGTATACCCTGCAGGCCTCGTCATTACCCCTCCCCCCCCTGACCCCTGACCCCTGTGACCCCAGACCCCTGACCTTGTTTGCTGGCGCGCTTGATGGACGCAGCCATAGCCCCGCCCAGGCCTGACATCCACAATCTCTGCAATAACCACAAATCAAACAGGTGGTCGCCACAGTGAAAAGCCACCATGGATTTTATTATGCCACCATATATTTGTTACATTTTATTTTTATATTTATTGTTATTCAGTTATTTTGTTCTCTTTCTACAACGTTACTTCTTTTATTTCCACCTACATCAACAACGCCACGGACGCGATGGTAATCACATCGCGTTTTCTATTTTTCATGTGGGTTTTGGTGTCAGTGTGGTGACGTGTTATTTTCAGGAAGGAAAGCCTGCAGGAAGCCCAAGCCTGTGATCGGTGTCTTCCCAATGGACGTCACCTGGAAATTCACTTAAGGCTCTCACACCCTCCAACACTCCAGTGACACGAACCAGAGGATGTGTTGCTGTTTTGCTTTGTTTTACTTCTTGGGGATTTAGGCGACACCAAACATTAGGCATTGCAAACACCACTCACACCACCACGTGTCCTCCATCCAACATCACCTCCAGTATTTCTCGCTCAGACTTCAAACACACAAACTAACTAAGTAAAGCCTTCTGTCTGAGCGTGTGAGCTCTTCGCGTTTCACAATGTTCAAACTTTTAGAAGTAAACCTTCAGAGAATAGTACCACTGAAGCCTTATTGGCAGCTCGGTCACAGATCATGCCGAGTTGCTGCTGTTGTTTAAAAGTTTGAGGCGGAAAACGTCGAGCATAGATAACATGAGAGAAGTGTCTTTCTATCCACACGTTTTCATTTGATCTTTTAGAAAAATACTTGTAGCCTCAACGAAGATTTCCACGAAAGATGTCAATCAAGAAACACTACAAGAGACACGAAAATAGAAAGGTCGCTCTCTTAACATATATGGGAGATGTTGAAACACACACACACACACACACACACACACACACACACACACACACACACACACACACACACACACACACACACACACACTGACACACAGACAGACACACATGCACACACACACACACACACACACTTGTTTCTCTTGTTTCTCTTGTTTGTTTTGTTTAGAGGATAATGCCTCAGAGCCATAGTGATCTACCGCTGCTGCATATTAGTGTTGGCCGAAGCCACCACCCCGGGGGGGGGGGGGGGGGGGGGTTACAAACCCCCGGCTGGCACCCGGTACTCATTCACTGCTGGGTGGACAGGGGCTAGGGATTTAAGAAAGACCACCCATCTATCTTTCGCTCCGCCCGGGGATCGAACCCGGGACTTCTCGGTTGTAAGCCGAGCGTGCTAACCACTACACTACAGAGTCCCCCCCCCCCACACACACACACACTGACACACACACACACACACACCACACACCCACCCACACCTATCTACAGTTACCTCAGTATGATCCGGATTGCTAGGTGAAGTGGGTTGGCGCCAGTAACGCCCCAGCCACGAGCAGCAGGAAGACCCGCGCCTCCAGGTCACCCCCTGCGTGCCTGCCGCCGCTCAGCCCGCCCTGCTGCACCGCCGCCCGCAACTCGTCCTCTGCGCCAACACAGACAAGGAGGGAGTCACTTTATGCCGCTTAGGATATTGAATACATGTGAATGCGGATATTAATACATTTATGATTATGAAAGTGGAGAAACATAAATGGACTTTACATTCATGTAAATAGCAAAAAGTAAAGATGGGGGCATACGCTATGCTGCGCGTGGCCTCGGTGCTCATCTCCGTGGCATTAGCCCTTTGTGCCTGTGGTGGGTGAGGACCCGTTACCCCGGGACACAGGGCTAGTGTGACATCCGGATTACCACAGTTACCTTCCCAGGTTTCCCCAAGTACCCATTTATCAACCCAGAAAGGGAGGAAGAACAGCTGGATTGGCTGATCGCCGACTTACCCAGGCCCGGATTCGAACCAGGGCCCGCAGATTCGTAGCCAGACACGCTAGCCACTGCACCACGGAGGCGACATATAAATAGTGAAACCATGGGAAAAGAAGGAATAAAAAAGTAAAAATATCAGTTATTGCGTGGTAAAATAGTATAAGTGAAGTAAAAAAGGCGAGTTTTAAGGCAACCATATGCTTAAGATGCATGTGGAGTTCCGATACCAATAAAGTTGTAAGTTTGAAAAACACAAGTTTGCTCTTAACATAATAAAAGGAAGAAAAGTGGGAATAAAACTCTGAAAAATTTGTCTGGGGTACGTATTGGAAAAGGAAAAATGGGTGTAGAGTGTAGAGGGGTAAAAAAAGGGTAATGTGTTGCGTGCGTGTCCGTGGAGTAAAAGAAAGGCTTGGGATTGTACTGTGGGGGGAGCAGATCAGGAGCCGCCCGCCGCAGGATGAGCCGCGGGAATGGAAGTATCGGGGAAAGGGGAACAAGAGGCGGCGAGACAAGTATATAGGACTGAGTTTGGTGTGTGAAGGGCGTGTGAGCGGGGGTGGGGGGGAGGGGAGGGGCAGCAAGAGCTGATGGGGTGGGGAGAGGGGTGAGGGGAGAGGGGTGAGGGAGAGGGAGAGGGAGAGGGGAGAGGTGCAGAGAGGTGGGGTGAGCAAGAGCTAGTTGTCGTAGGGAAATGAAAGAAGTGGGTTTAGGATAAGGAGCAATTACGTATAGCCAAAGATAATAGTATAGATATAGAAAAAGTTAGTATGGAAAAAAATAAGAGTATAGAAAAAGTATATAAAAAAGTATAATAGTATTCACCACCACCACCACTAACCACCAACTACCACCAACAACCAGCTACCACCACCAACAACCTTCACTACCATCACCACCACCACATACCAATACCAACATCACCACCACTACCACCACCACTAACATCACCAACTACCGCCACAACAACCTTCACTACCATCACCACCACCACCACATACCAATACCAACATCACCACCACTACCACCACCACTAACACCAACAACTACCACCAACCACCACCGCCATAAAAGCTCCTATTCTCATGACAAATAAAATACGTATATATCTCTCGGGGATCTGTACATGGCCACACATTCATTCCTGTCACCACCCTCGCCTGCATGTTCCGCCTGAAATATGTCTGCCCCAAGTTTGAACATCGCCGCAATGTTTACCAGAAAGAAATCCTCAAGAAGTATTGGTGTCGCGCTCGCCGTGATGCTGCTGGGTCTCGGGCGGTGATATATCTGTCTTCCTGACGAATTAGTCCATGAACGAGGGATATTTGTCTAAGCGCATGTCACAGCCTCGACAGGAAAGCGTCCTTGTCTGCGAATACTGAAAACATTTAAACATTTTACGTGTTGTGGCTATATATGAGGCATTTTATTGTGTTGCATGACTGAGTTGCTTCTTCTTCTTTTTCTTTTTGTGACCTTTGACCCATAGTATCGCTTCATAGGTCCTCTTCAACTTCGTCCCCTTCGTTAACAATTTTGTTAACTCTTCCCTTGGCTGTTTCAATTGGGAGGGGATGCGATACGATGTTATGTTCGTATGTCGGTGCGCGGTTTTACGTGGATTCCATTAAATCATGAGGCGTACAAAACCATCACCACATCCACGTCCAACACCACCACTATCACCACCACCACCATCACCACCATCACCACCACCATCACCACCACTACCATCTCTACCAACACACCATCCCCAATATAAACTTTCAATATCACCATCACCACCACTACCACCTCCACCAACACCATAATCATTCTTATTATACCACCCACACATCCTTCATCGACAAGACCTACCCTGGAGACCCTGCGTTGCCGTGTGTTCCCTCCGTCCCGCCCATCCTCAAGTAACACCCTCAAGTAACACCCTCAAGTAACACCCTCAAGTAACACCCTCAAGTAACTACCCTCAAGTAACACCCTCAAGTAACACCCTCAAGTAACACCCTCAAGTAACTAACACCCTCAAGTAGCACCCTCAAGTAACTACCATCAAGTAACACCCTCAAGTAACACCCTCAAGTAACACCCTCAAGTAACACCCTCAAGTAACTAACACCCTCAAGTAACACCCTCAAGTAACACCCTCAAGTAACTACCCTCAAGTAACACCCTCAAGTAAACTAATACACCCTCAAGTAACACCCTCAAGTCACCTCAGTAACACCCTCAAGTAACACCCTCACAAGTAACACCCTCAAGTAACACCCTCAAGTAAACTACCCTCAAGTAACACCATCAAGTAACAACCTCAAGTAACACCCTCAAGTAACTAACACCCTCAAGTAACACCCTCAAGTAACAACCTCAAGTAACACCCTCAAGTAACTAACACCCTCAAGTAACACCCTCAAGTAACACCCTCAAGTAACACCCTCAAGTAACACCCTCAAGTAACAACCTCAAGTAACACCCTCAAGTAACTAACACCCTCAAGTAACACCCTCAAGTAACACCCTCAAGTAACTACCCTCAAGTAACTACCCTCAAGTAACACCCTCAAGTAACTAACACCCTCAAGTAACTAACACCCTCAAGTAACACCCTCAAGTAACACCCTCAAGCTAAAACACCCTCAAGTAACACCCTCAAGTAACACCCTCAAGTAACACCCTCAAGCAACACGCACGCCCCTCACGCTGCTCCTTTGTCTGGCAGCACTTACCTCTGTGTGCAAAAATAACTGCTGGCGTAAAAGTCATGATGTATTCATACGGGATCATTTATAGGGTGCATTATAATGTTCCTGGCGTTCTGTGATGACCCGGGATAGTGTTATGATATGCAGGAAATAATTCTCTCAGTGGGGCGAGGAGGGGAAGGGGACCAAGGGGGTGTGATGAAAAATGTAAAAAAAACAACTGACTACACTAATGTAATTCAGACGGGAACTGGCACTGCTCTGGATCAATGTTGATCCTGGATTATTGGATCACAGTCTGATGTAAAATATTGCAGGGAGACTTAGATAAACTTAACGAGTGGGCAGTCAGATGGCAGATGGAATTTAATATTGATAAATGTAGCGTTATGAATGTTGGTAGAAAAAACCCTGGTAATAGATACACCATAAGCAATGTATCGCTGAAAAGATCAGAAGGTGAAAAAGATCTTGGAGTGAGGGTGAGCCCAGACCTCCGACCTAGGAAACAATGTATTGAGGCCAGAAATAGAGCTAATAGAGTATTAGGATTCATTACCAGAAGTGTTAAAAGTAGAAGTGCGGAAGTTATTCTAAAGCTTTATCTGGCTCTAGTCAGGCCTCACCTAGACTATGCGGTTCAGTTTTGGTCTCCATATTACAGGATGGATATAGCCTTGTTAGAAACAGTGCAGAGAAGGATGACCAAAATGATACAAGGGATGCGTAACTTTAGTTATGAGAGGAGATTGAAGTTATTAACATTACACTTACTCGAGAGACGCAGAGTAAGGGGTAATCTGATAGAAGTTTTTAAGTGGATAAAGGGATTTAATAAAGGAGAGGTAGGAAAAGTTCTTACGGCTTTTAACCAGGGTAGAACAAGAAGTAACGGATTCAAGCTGGAAAAGCGTAGATTTAGAAAGGAAATAGGGAAAAACTGGTTCACAAATAGGGTGGTGAATGAATGGAATGGTCTCAGTAGACAGGTAGTTAGTGCTGAGTCATTGGGGAGCTTTAAAGGAGAGCTGGATAGGTTCATGGATGGGGATGAAAGGTGGATGTAGGTAGTGTTAGGTGACAGGAACTACCACGTGTAGGCCTCGCGGCCTCTTGTAGCTTCCTTATTTTCTTATGTTCTTATGTTTCTACTGTTATTTTTTCCCCCTTTTGCTCTTCTTGTCTTTTTTCCTCTTTTACTCCCTACTGTCTTATTTTCCCTTTTACTCCCTACTGTCTATTTTCGTCATTTGCTCCCTATCTGTCTTTTTTCCCCTGGTGCTTCCCATCTGTGTTCCTTCGCACATCACTGCCATACACATTTCCGTGTCACACCGTCATGCTGAATCACTTGCTCCTCCTCAGCGCCGAGCTGCATAGACTATGGTTTGATTGTGATTGTGGTGCATAAACCCAACTCTCTTGACTGATTCATTCCTGGGTTTTCAATGTATCTGTTAACTCTCTGACCTTTATCGAACAGCCCCTCGTGTCTTTTGTCTGTTGTTATCTGTGTGTTTGTTGTTGTTGTGTTGTGTCTTTGTTGTGTGTGTGTTGTTGTTATGTTTTTTTTTATCTCTGTGTCTGTATGTCTATTGTATTGTTGCTGGGCCTCCCTCGTGTGCCCCTGCCATACACATTTGTGTCATCATCTATCACTTTCTCTGGACGCATCTAGTTGTATGTGTCTAACCAAACCGGACCTGGAGCAACCTCGCTATCGAAAGCCCCCGGTCTCAAAATCACACATTTATTTCACTCATTCATGCCCCTTCTATCATGCTTAGTGTTGTGCCGAAGCCACCACCCCGGGAGGCGGGTCACAAACCCCCGGCTAACACCCGGTACCCATTCACTGCTGGGTGGACAGGGGCTAGGGTTTTAAGAAGACCGCCCGTCTGTCTTCGCTCCGCCCGGGGATCGAACCCGGGACTTCTCGGTTGTGAGCCGAGCGTGCTAACCCTTACACTACGGAGTTACCGGAGTGTGTGTGGTGTGTGTGAGAGAGAGAGAGAGAGAGAGAGAGAGAGAGAGAGAAGAGAGGAAGAGAGAGAGAGGAGAGAGAGAGAGAGAGAGAGAGAGAGAGAGAGAGAGAGAGAGAGAGAGAGAGAGAGAGAGAGAGAGAGAGAGAGTGAGTGTGGGTGTGTTTCGTTAGGTGACACGCAATGGGTTCCTTTTTATCTAATTGTTGACATGGAAAAATCTTCGGAAAGTAGTGGTTATAATTTTTGTTATTAGACTGTTGGTGCAGAGGTGGTGGTGGTGGTGGTGGTGGTGGGGTGGTGGTGACAACATTAACTAAGGTAGGTCTTGTCGTGCGTCCCAAACAGCTGCGTGTGACCCGAAAGATTGGATAGATTGCTGTCACGTTCATATTTCCATTTTAATGACCAACTAAATCCTGGCATGTTGCTGTCCACTGTGTCGCAGGGTACACACACACACACACACACACACACACACACACACACACACACACACACACACACACACACACACACACACACACACACACACACACACACACACACACACAGACAGACAGACAGACAGACAGACAGACAGACAGACAGACAGACAGACAGACAGACAGACAGACAGACAGACAGACAGACAGAGACACACACACACACACACACACACACACACACACACACACACACACACACACACACACACACACACACACACACACACACACACACACACACACATACACACACACATACACACAGGAGTACAAATACAAAACTGATCTCTTACACAACCTTCAAGTCAATAGTGGTTTCCTCCAGGCATCCTCATTACCCCTTTCTTTGTGATTGGTTAATGTGTCACCAACCCGTCTAGTAACCTCCTGGGCCGCACCTGGTGACCTGGGACAGACTGGAGGAGGTCAGGAGGGAGTGATGTGCCAGATGTTCTCCCAGACACGTTCTCTCTCCCTCCCTTTTGGTCCAGCCAGCCCAGTCTCGCCTCTCCCACACAATGGTGAAGGCTTTTGGCCGATTTTTTAAACACTGACATGGGCTAACCTAAGACTAACCATGGCTTCAGACAGACATTTCAGTGCTTTAAACATTTGTCCGGGGTATAATATCATTAGACTTGGATGTTGGAGAGGTTAGTGAGTGTCTAGCAATTCCAATCTGAGACTAAACCCCCTGGAAAAATGGTTATAAAGGTTAAATGTCTGGTCTAAAGCCATGGTTAGTCTTAGGTTAGCCCGAGTCCATGTTTAGAAAATCGGCCAAAAATTTGTCTCCTATGATGAGTCGATGGCGATACTAAATACTCCAATACTCCTGGCGATACTAAATACTCCAATACTCCTGGCGATACTAAATACTCCAATACTCCTGGCGATACTAAATACTCCAATACTCCTGGCGATACTAAATACTCCAATACTCCTGGCGATACTAAATACTCCAATACTCCTGGCGATACTAAATACTCCAATACTCCTGGCGATACTAAATACTCCAATACTCCTGGCGATACTAAATACTCCAATACTCCTGGCGATACTGAATAGACGCGCACAAAATGAACGCAAATATTCTTACTCAAGTAAAACGTTCGTATATAAAGTAAGAAAAAGAGGCTAACAACAATTTTTATGAAAGACAAATATAAGAATAAGTTCAATACAAAATAAGAGTCAATCTAAGGGTGTCATGAATAGGGAAAGGAAAGTCACACTGTTGGAGTATTCGCTTGTTTTACAGAGCAGAGCAGTGGGAGATGAAAGGCTACGCGAAGGCTGATAGCTTTCGTAACAGGCTGAGCACACGGTCATGACTATGTTAAGCGCTAAGTCGTGTAACAGCGACGTGGATTAAGAGGGTGTTGGCAGAAGTCCATAAATGATGTGGGTTGTTTGCTCCTAGGTGATGAGAGAGAGAGAGAGAGAGAGAGAGAGAGAGAGAGAGAGAGAGAGAGAGAGAGAGAGAGAGAGAGAGAGAGAGAGAGAGAGAGAGAGAGAGAGAGAGAGAGAGAGAGAGAGAGAGAGAGAGAGAGAGAGAGAGAGAGAGAGAGAGAGAGAGAGAGAGAGAGAGAAGGAGAGAGAGAGAGATAAGTGAGAGATGACACGAAGAGATCACAGAGAACAGAATAAAGAGGCGAACTATTGTCTCACATTCTGCATCCCATTGAATCACTATAACATTAACACTATCATCAAGTCCACAAAAAACATCAGGAAAACACGTATCCCATCCTGTAGCAGACGAAGCTTTTAGGTAAACTCTGGAACTCTCTTCCTGCTTCAATTTTTCCACCTTCCTACGACTTAAATATTTTCAAGAGAGGAGGACAAGACATCTCCCGAACTAAATTGGCCCGCCCATATTTCTATATTCTCTTACTGTATTCTTAATTGGAACTAGCAACTGAGGGGGATTTTTGTTGCTTCTATTTTTCTTTTCTTTTTTCCCCTTGGCCAGTCCTCTGCGATGTAAAAAAAAAAAAAAAAAAAAATAAAAAAAAAAAAAAAAAAAAAAAAAAAACCACGTCCCACCGTCTTCTGTGTGTGTTGTGAATGAAATGAATGAATGAAATTAATGTGAATGAAAGTGAAAGATAGGGGGAGGGGGACTAACCTGTGCTGACGTGGACGGTGACAGAGGCGGTGGGTGCGTTGACGGGGACGTTGACGGGCACACACGTATAGTTGCCCGAGTCAGACTCCCGCACCGCTGAGAGCAGCAGCCTCGAGGTGGTTTGCTGGCCCGCCTTCTCCACCTGTGAGGGAGAGGAGAGAGAGGTGGTGGTGATGAAAGAGTGAAGACCCTGGTTAATTCTTGCATTAGGGAGATGGACAGAATAGGGATGAGAATGAGTAGAAAGGTCATAACATTAGGAGAGAGTGGTGGTTTAAGATCACAAGAGAAATAGCCAAGGGAAGAGTTGACAAGATTGTTAACTAAGGAGACGAAGTTGAAGACTACCTATGAAGCGATACTAAGCGTCACAAGGTCACAACAACAACAAGAAGGTGGTGATGGTGGTGGTCATAATAGCAGACATCACTAATCTTCCATATCTACTTTGTTATCATCACCAATTTTTTGTTTGTTTCATATTAATAGCAATTATGACACGTCTGTTTTTCATAGCTTTTTTTCCTATATTCTCCTGTTGATATAATGTCTTACAGAAGGAAATAACATCACCAAGCATTAGTTCACTATTTCTCAAGCTCAGTATCAACAAGTCACAAGCTACACCATTCCCTCCAGCCAGGCTTCTTAAGTGTCCTGCTGAACGCCTCTCTTATCATCTCACCAGGACACCACTATATTCCCTTGTAGGGAGATCTTAGACTTTTGTACATAAATCAAGAAAGGAGACTAGGATTTTTGTTGAAACCTTCCCACTAAGCCAATATATCATTATTATAGTAGTTGTTGTGGTGGGGGTGAGGGTGGTGGTGGTGGGGGTGGTGATGGGGGGAGTACTTTACGAGGGTAGCTTATTAATAACAGGACATCAAGGTCTTTCCCCACTGAGGCTCATTTCTGTGTCTTACTTTAGCATTTTGACATGATGGTTCGCGATTCATTCCCTCACTCCACACACTCGCTGTCTCCCCTTCAATCTCACGTCTCTTTTCTTTTTATTTTCAATCTGAAAACTCTCATTCCCTTTTAATCTTCTTATAATATATCTATAACAGTATTTCCAGTATATACAGAGGGACTGGCAATAAGCGGCTTTTTGTTGCGCTTTCCTCTGCTTCGGGTCAGTCCCTTTGAAACAGAAAAAAAGTAATCATTTGACACTGGACACGTCCATGTCAAAAGAATAATAATAGTCATTTTAATTTTTCGTATTATTCATGAATCACAAAGGGCTTTGTGAGGGATTAAAATATTTGTGGTAAAAATTAGAATGTCAGATATTTCAATCTGTTGACAGAATTAAATGGGAACATTATCACCTAAATCCCGACTGGGGACAGACGGCCCCCGACCACCACCACCACCACCACCACCACCGCCACCACCACTGAACAGGATTCAAATTTATGATAATGTAGGAGTTTGATTGACAGTCGAAGCATCATTCATTGGCAAAAATAGTTCTTTTATGTCTTACACTCCTGCTGAGAACTGCATAACTGCTGATACTCAACCAAAAGACAGTCGTTTACATCACACCACCACCATCCCCACCACCACCACCACCACCAGGCCAGCCACACCACTACCACCACCGCCACCACCACCAGGCCAGCCACACCACTACCACCACCACCACCACCACCACCAGGCCAGCCACACCACTACCACCACCGCCACCACCACCAGGCCAGCCACACCACCACCACCACCACCACCAGGCCAGCCACACCACTACCACCACCACCACCACCACCAGGCCAGCCACACCACACCACCACCACCACCAAGGCCAGCCACACCACTACCACTACCACCACCACCACCACCACCAGGCCAGCCACACCACTACCACCACCACCAGGCCAGGCACACCCTACCTGCAGGGAGATGCCGCCCCTCGGGGAGTCGTAGTCCAGTAGGCTGTTGTCGCGGTACCAGAGGACGGCGGAGGGCGGGTCGCGAGTGTGAGTCACCACGCACTCGAGGGCCAGCGACGACCCCGCCTGCAGGAATCTGGTGCCGCCGCCCACGATATGCGTCCCGAACTCACCTGCAAAATTACAACCCACGTGAAGCCTCGTTAATTCAGGGCAAGTTTTGAGACCTTAACCCCTTCACGCCCAGATCTTTCCTTTGCTATAAAAAAAATGTTTGTTGTCGAGCCATAAAATTACGAAAACTAACTAAATATACCAAATTAGATAATGGACAAGGATACTAAACAGGTCATATCTATAAAACATTGCTTATATTCCCTAAAAATCGTCTAATGGTAGTCATATTACAATGGAAATTACGTTCTGGGTCTCAAGGGGTTAAAAAAAATGTACTTCCTCAGGAGCCTGTGACGTAGCCTTAGGGCGACTTTATTACTGGTGTGTTGGCATTAAGGATGACTTATTCACGACCCGCTGAGCCCCAAACTGTGTTATTAAAGTGAACTCTTAATACTTTATAAAACCCTGAATAAACAAATGCTACCTACTCTCAAAGTCTCAGATGAAGCACGACATTAGAATATACACACACACACACACACACACACACACACACACACACACACACATACACACACACACACACACACACACACACACACATTAACACACAAAAACAAAAACTAGATGCATAATGGTAAAATACAGGACCACATGAATATGGCATAGGCCCTGTATGCTACAACTAGGTAAATATATAGCTAGTTAAATACACACACACACACGCACACACACTCACACTCACACTCACGCACACGCACACACACACACACTCACCATCGCGTGTAGAGGGCGGCATCTTGTACAGTTGTCCGTCCAGAAACCTCTTGTCTGTGGGTAAAAAAGCCAAGAGTCAAACATTAATACTTCAGGTTGTTAAAAGAATAAGAGTCCAAGATTTTGACTTTCTCAAAATGTACAGACCTTTTAGCTTACAGAATAATTAAAATAAGACAAATATACCTGTACGCGAGGAGCACGAAAAGAAAAACAATGAAAGACAGGGAGGGATAAATTCTCATATCAAAGAAAACACACGAAGCTAAAAAGAAAATAGATAAGATAAAAGATAACACAGATAAAAAAAAAAGATATATAATACGTAAAAGAAAACACACAGATAAAATAAAATAGATACAATAAAAGAAAAACATAGAGATAAAAAGAAAAGCTATAATAAAAGAAAAACACAGAGATAAAAAGAAAAGCTATAATAAAAGAAAAACGCAGAGATAAAAAGAAAAGCTATAATAAAAGAAAAACACAGAGATAAAAAGAAAAGCTATAATAAAAGAAAAACGCAGAGATAAAAAGAAAAGCTATAATAAAAGAAAAACAGAGATAAAAAGAAAAGCTATAATAAAAGAAAAACACAGAGATAAAAAGAAAAGCTATAATAAAAGAAAAACACAGCGATAAAAAGAAAAGCTATAATAAAAGAAAAACAGAAATAAAAAGAAAAGCTATAATAAAAGAAAACAGATTAAAAGAAAAGCTATAATAAAAGAAAAACACAGAGATAAAAAGAAAAGCTATAACAAAAGATAACACAGAAAGATAAAAAAAAGATATAGTAATAGAAAACACACGAAAATGAAAAAAATGATAAAATATAAGAATCTTCAAACAACCTAAAACAGAATTATACAACACATTACCAACAACAAACAGGATCCACAAATAAAACAATAGCATGTCTGGACCCTTGTTGTTGCAGAAAGAACCAACCACCTCGCCCTTTTTCCTCCCCACCTGCACCCCCAACCCCTCCCCGTCTTTATCTGTCCCCTCCCCGCCTTTATCTGTCCCCTCCCCGCCTTTATCTGTCCCCTCCCCGTCTTTATCTGTCCCCTCCCGTCTTTATCTTCCCTCCCCGTCTTATCTGTCCCCTCCCGCTTTATCTGTCCCCTCCCGCCTTTATCTGTCCCTCCCTTCTTTACGCCCTCCCGTCTTTATCTGTCCCCTCCCCGTCTTTATCTGTCCCCTCCCCGCCTTTATCTGTCCCCTCCCCGTCTTTATCTGTCCCCTCCCCGCCTTTATCTGTCCCCTCCCCGTCTTTATCTGTCCCCTCCCCGTCTTTATCTGTCCCCTCCCCGCCTTTATCTGTCCCCTCCCCTTCTTCTAAGTCCCTTTTTACCCATCTCCCCTTCTATTCTCCTCTGTGTTGCCTCCCCGCCTCTCCCCTTCCCTCCCTGACGCTGGGTGGGATGTGTGTTGTGACAATAGAGGATCAAGACGCCACTGTAAACATCACAAAGACGCCTTGATCCCACCCTTCCCTACCTGGCTTTAACCTCCTCTCTCTCTCTCTCTCTCTCCTCTTTCCTCTCCTCTCTCTCTCTCCCCTCTCTCTCTCTCTCTTTTCTCTCTCTCTCTTTTCTTCTCTCTCCCCCCCTCTCCTTCTCTCCCCTCCCTGTTGTTGTTGCTAATGATGATAGTGTTTGATGAGGAGGAGGAGGGCAAAGAGGCAAATTAATTGGAAAAATGAAGGGGCAGGAAGATAGGCAAGGAGGATGAAGGTAAGGAGATGGAAAAGCAACAGGAGGGAATGAATAATAAAGAAGAAAGGAAAGGAATAATAAAGAATAAAGGAAAGGAGTTATAAAGAAGAGGAAAGAGTAATAAAGAATACAGGAAAGGAATAATAAAGAAGAAAGGAAAGGAGTAATAAAGAAGAAAGGAAAGGAGTAATAAAGAAGAAAGGAAAGGAATAATAAAGAAAAAGGAAAAGGGGTAATAAAGAAGAAAGGTGAAGAAAAGAACGCAAAAAAAAAGAAGACGAGGAACACATTACAAAAAGAACGCAAAAAAAAAGAAGACGAGGAGGAACACATTACAAAAAGAAAGAAAAAAAAGAAGACGAGGAGGAACACATTACAAAAAGAACGCAAAAAAAGAAACGGAGGAGGAACAAAATAAAAAGAAAAGAAAAAAAAGAAGACAGGAAAAAGGGGAACAAAAACAAATTAAAAAAGAAGAAGAAAAAAAGAAGAAGGAAAAGGGAAAAATACAAAAAGGAAAAAAAAAAAGATAAAAGGAAGGGGAAAATTAAAAAAGAACCCAAAAAAAAATGGGGAATTGAAAAAAAAAAGAGGACCAAACAATTTTTAAAAAAGGAAAAAAAAAAAAAAATGAGGAAACTATAACAAATTGTATAATGAAGGAAAAGAGAAAAAGACAAAACTGAGGGAAAAACAAAAAGATTAACTGAAGAAAAAAGAGAAAAGACAAAAAAGTGAAGATGAGAAGCCACCCAGCAATTAGTTTACCGTCACGTCAATGTTGATTAAAAGTCAGGGAAAAATCATGCCTTCCAAAAAAATGTTGTATTTATGGAAAAGAATTAATTAATTACGGGCAACCGGGCGGCTTTTAATTATGCTTCACTAATTTATTTGGTTAGCTTCATGACATTGACGGCGCCCCAAAGAACCGCCAGGCTTGATTTGCTCAGAAAAATAAACAGAAACTCAGATTTACCCAGAAAAAAAAACGCCTGACATGATTTGCTAACACTAAAAAAAAAGAACCGCCTGACATGATTTATTAAGAAAAAAACCAGATTTACCCGGGGAAAAAAACGCCTGACATGATTTGCTAACCCTAAAAACAGAACCGCCTGACATGATTTATTAAGAAAAAAAACAGATTTACCCAGAAAAAAAAAACGCCTGACATGATTTGCTAACGCTAAAAAAAGAACCGCCTGACATGATTTATCAAGAAAAAAAAACAGATTTACCCAGAAAAAAAGAACCGCCTGACATGATTTATCAAGAAAAAAAAAAAATTTACCCAGAAAAAAAGAACCGCCTGACATGATTTATTAAAAAAAAACAGATTTACCCAGAGAAAAAAAACCGCCTGACATGATTTATCAAGAAAAAAGAAAAATTTACCCAGAAAAAAAAAACCGCCTGACATGATTTATCAAGAAAAAAAACAGATTTACCCAGAAAAAAAGAACCGCCTGACATAATTTGCTAACACTAAAAAAAGAACCGCCTGACATGATTTATTAAGGAAAAAAAACAGATTTACCCAGAAAAAAAGAACCGCCTGACATGATTTTACCAAGAAAAAACACTAATTATTTGGTTAGCTTCATGACAGACGAGCGCCCAAAGAACCGCCGGCTGATTTGCTCAGGAAAAAAAAAGAAACCCAGATTTACCCAGAAAAAAAAACGCCTGACATGATTTACTAACACTAAAAAAAGAACCGCCTGACATGATTTATTAAGAAAAAAAACAGATTTACCCAGAAAAAAAGAACCGCCTGACATGATTTATTAAGAAAAAACAGATTTACCCAGAAAAAAAAACGCCTGACATGATTTATTAAGAAAAAACAGATTTACCCAGAAAAAAGAACCGCCTGACATGATTTATCAAGAAAAAAAAGATTTACCCAGAAAAAAAGAACCGCCTGACATGATTTATCAAGAAAAAACAGATTTACCCAGAAAAAAAGAACCGCCTGAAATGATTTGCTAAGAAAAAAAACCCAGAAACCCAGATTTACCCAGAAAAAAAAATGTTCGACGAGATCCTCCTCCAGAGTTTCATCATTATTATCTTTGAGTAGACATACTGAGAGGTGTAAAAACAGGTGATGAAAGAGACACGGGCTGGGAAACGAGTATTTTATTCCTAACTAGTTTCGCCTTTACTGGGCATTCCTCTGAAGAAGCCCAGTAAAAGGCGAAACTATATAGTCAGTCAGGAATAAACTACTCGCTTCCCAGCCCCTGTCTCCTTCATCGCCTGTTTTTATTATTATTATGAAGCTATTTTATCATGGACTCCGAGATGATTTAGTGAGTTAATAGAAAAAGTGTGTCTTCCCCGTAAACATAAAGTAACACGCTCAGATCTACAGTCAATTTCCAGACTGGTAACTTATGATTGAAGCTTATGACTCACGATCCTCACCGTAAATAGACTGGGAAAAAAAAGATAACTGCATTCTTCTTCTATTTCAAAATATTATACTATTATTCTAAATGTTCAAATATAATGAGGAGGAGATAAAGACTACTTAAAGGTAAGAGGACGATGATCAGGAGGCAGACGATGCAAGGAATGTCAAAAGCTTAAAGGAATGAGGCAGATAGCGACTCCCTAACGAGGCTCTCTTTCACCAGTCATCGAGGCACAGAGAGAGAGAGAGAGAGAGAGAGAGGGGAGAGAGGAGAAAAGAAAAGGGGAGAAAATGAGAGAGGGGAGAGAGAGAGAGAGAGAGGGGAGAGAAAAGAGAGAGAGAGAGAGAGAGAAAGAGAGAAAGAGGGAGAGAGAGAAACACACAGACAGAGAGAGAGAGAGAGACAGACAGTGAGAAACAGACAGAAAGACAGACAGACAGTGAGAGAAACAGACAGAAAGACAGACAGATAGAGACAGACAGACAGACACAGAGAGATAGAGACAGACAGACAGACAGAGAGACATACAGAGACAGACAAACAGACAGACAGACAGACAGACAGACAGACAGACAGACAGACAGACAGACAGACAGACAGACAGACAGACAGACAGACAGACAACAGACAGACAGACAGACAGACAGACAGACAGACAGTGAGATAAACAGACAGAAAGACAGACAGACAAAGACAGACAGACAGAAAGACAGACAGACAGAGACAGACAGACAGACACAGAGAGATAGAGACAGACAGACAGACAGACAGAGAGACATACAGAGACAGACAGACAGACAGACAGAAAAACACAAATAATAAAATAACATTCTTGAGGCTGCAAAAAATAAATACCTTAATACTCTCGGCTGATATTAATGGAAAAACGTCCTGACAAAAGGTTTATGAATAATACCAAGACGGTAATGCGGCAGTGGGAGCAGCGTAACAATTGCAATACTCCAGGGCTGTGTTGCGACATGACCGTGTGAATATTTAACTGACTGACAAGACTATTCGAACACGTATGTCAATAATGCAAGAATCTACGAAATGTACAAAAGTGAATTCGTGTAGAACTCCTAGAGGACATGAAGACAAGATATACAAATGAACCCAAACCTGGAAAATAGTGACAAAAACATGATTATTAATTCTGAGAAAGTAAAGATCGAGAATGAGATCATAATTATTACAGAAAGAACCTCATAGGAAGGGTTAAGGAAGGAATAAGGATAGGAAGGAAGACAGAGAGAGAGAGAGAGAGAGAGAAACACAGACAGAGAGAGAGAGAGAGAGAGAGAGAGAGAGAGAGAGAGAGAGAGAGAGAGAGAGAGAGAGAGAGAGAGAGAGAGAGAGAGAGATGAGTAGTAACGAGAATAGTATCGAGTAACCTGAGCTTAAAACTTTCAAATAAAAAATACACAAAATATAATAAGAAAGATGTATTAGCGATAAAAGAGCCCTTAGATTCAAAGAAAAAGAACGAATGATTGATTGCGTCACTCATGAAAGCACTTTAATTTGCTGCCGATATTTGGGCAACGAAATTAATAGATTCACTTCTGGAGTAATAAACAGAGGAATTGAAAAACAATGACACACACACCCAACACACCCACACACCACACACACACCAACACATATACACACAACACACCACATACACACACATAAACACACACACACTCACACACACACACACACACCACACACACACATATGGACAGAGAGAGAGCGAGCGGAAGAGAGAGAGAGAAGAGAGAGAGAGAGAGAAGAGAGAGAGAAGAGAGAGAGAGAGAGAGAGAGAGAGAGAGGAGAGAGAGGAGAGAGAGAGAGAGGCGAGAGAGAGAGAGAGAGAGAGAGAGAGAGAGAGAGAGGAGAGAGAGAGGAGAGAGAGAGAGAGAGAGAGAGAGAGAGAGAGGGGAGAGAGAGGGGAGGGGAGAGAGAATAATGATACACATACACATAACAAACGACCCTATAACACAATGGCTACATTTCTAACTCCTTCAAACACCAAATTTAGAGAATAGGATCAGAATATTTTGATATAAGAAAAAATACAGATTATCGATAACACTGCTTCCAATTAGGACTAATGATTTGTGGAGCAAATGGAAATTGTGTGTGCTCAAAACCCATCAATTTCATGAAATAAAGCATTACAAGTTTGCACGAATCCAATACTAAACACACTAAGATGAGCACGCACACACGCACACACACGCACACACGCACACGCACACACACACGCACACGCACACACGCACACACACACACACACACACGCACACACACACATACAAACACACACACACTTATTCTTGACAAAAAAAATACTGGATCCTAACCTTCCCTTTGCTTTAAAAACTCGTAAAACACAAACACAACCACGGAATACACGCTGTTACTACCTCTGCTAAGCTGGAAATCATCTCACATTAATCTAACTCTGATGGCTTGACCGAAATGACCTTGACCTCTCGTCCTGTGCCGCGTAGAGACCACCGGGTTGTGAGAAAAAAAAGAAGCGGAAACCTGGCGAGTGATGTAAGAAAGGAAAGAGAAGATGATGCTATAGAGAGAATATATTTAGGTATTGTAGAATATTTTAGATGATGCTATAGAGAGAATATATATAGAGACAATATATAGAAATCTCATGGAATAGTAGACATTGCAATGGGGTGCTGTTATATAGGTTATGAGACTCTTAAGAAATTGTTCTAGTGTCGCCCTTAGGAGATTAGATCTATTAGTATACACAGGCGCGCTCTATAGGGACTTGATCTATACCTGGACCCAGCTAACACAAGACACACCACTGTGGCTGACCGATGAATACTACTACTGAACGATTAATAGTTATGTGAGATTATGTTAGATTAACATTCAATAATTTCCCGGATTCTGCATTTGCTTTGACGCTCTTAAGAAATTAAACTTGGTAATATGTTTTAATGTGATGCAAATCTTATTAGTGCTTCGGGAGAGGTGGGGGCGAGATCAAAGGACCCGATGAAGCATAACGGAAATACATGTAAGTGCTATACGATATGAAATTATAAAGATGTGTGTGCATTCATCTAGTTGTATTCATCTAGTTGTATTTTACAGGGCCAGAGCAACGCTCGTAGGCCCCGTCTCCATACAACAGGTTATCATTCATCCGCAGTGCTAGTGGTTTGGCAAACCACGTCGCACGCCCGGGAGAGGGAGGTCAAACACTCCCGGCTAACACCCGGGTACCCATTCACTGTGGGTGTGACAGGGGCTGGTGGTTTTTGAGGAAAACCCATCTGTTTCTGGCTCCGCCTGTGGGTCGGAACCGGTGACTTCTCGGTTGTGACGGGGGGGGGGCGTGCTCGTGTCTTTGCACACGTGAGTTCCCTCATCTGATGTTTCAGTGATCGTGGTGTGTGTGTGTGTGTGTGTGTGTGTGTGTGTGTGTGTGTGTGTATTTACCTAGTTGTATTTACCTAGTTGTAACATACAGGAAAAGAGCTATGCTCGTACTGTCCCGTCTCCAAATCTACTATTATCCAGTTTGCCATGTGTGTGTGTGTGTGTGTGTGTGTGTGTGTGTGTGTGTGTGTGTGTGTGTGTGTGTGTGTGTGTGTGTGTGTGTGTGTGAGCGCGCCCTCGAGTTTGGCACGGCTCAGTTTGGCATAAATACAATATATAATCGTATTCATAGGCAGTATAAGTAAGAAAAAAGGTGAAATGCTACCCTGCTATAGTTGATTCTATAGAAACACTAAAAAGAGACCTACATGACACTACAGGAACCGAGGCACCGTCACCAAGGCACGAAAGACAACGAAACTATTATCACATGAGGTCCATAAAAGAGCTGCGGCTTAATGGACCGTGGGTGTCATATGACTGTATAACTGATTATGAAGATTATATTACACTAAGCCGAATAAACTTGGGGAGGCGGTAGCGGAGTGGTTAGCGTCTCCGACTGGCGTTCTCGGTGACCCGAGTTCGATCCCCGAAGAAAACCAAAACCTTTCTGCACCGTCGAGTGGTCTAAGAACACCCACATGCCCTGCCCATCAACTCTACCTTCGATTGCGAGTGCATCGGAGGACACAGGGGGGCGGCATGAACCTCGAATCAGCATAGCAATGAGCGGTGGTGGCATTGAGGCGGAACCAATTCTATAAACGAGCCCAAAGCTTCTTATCCATGAATACTGAATCAGTCGGAATGTGAGAATCATTATGCCGGGGAAACTAAAGCCTCATGATTAGGTGGCAGGGCGAGAATGAGGTCATGGCGAGGGATGTGATGTGGCAAGGGATGTGATGTAACGGAGGGGCGCAGTGATCTGCTGGACGACGTTGCCCCAATATGCATTTCCAGGGGTCGTCGTTACCTTGGCAAGAGGGGTGACGATGGACAGGCTGGTTTACAGTGTCGTTCACAATCGAGCATCGGGAGTCCACGACTGACCAAAGCCATATAAAGAGGTCTGCCAAAGTCCGACCTGAAATTCCTTCTCTCGCGTCATGAAGTCACCGCGAGTCCACAGTAGGTAGGAGCTATATGGCTTTGCGACTGACATGACTGATTCAAGACACATTTAGTTTTCTAAGTCTATACTCAACGCAGGTTATGGTGATCGCACATAGACGAGAACAGCAAACATTTTTTTTTTTACATCACAAAGGACTGGCCAAGAGCAAAAAAAAAGAAGTAACAAAAGAAAGAAGAAGTAACAAGTAACAATCTTGGGCTTGTAGGTCAACGGGTGACAGAAAAGAATTATTATGTTTGTCAGGCACAGTGGCGGTGAGTCACGTAGCTACACCCCGCCGCTGCCTTGCTTTGCTGTGTGGGTGTTATTTACTGAATTTCCTTTTTTCTGAGTGCTTAAGTGTCATAAACGTAACCTTATTAACATAGGAAACCACGTTAGAAATATTTATCTATGTACAAATTGTATCTATGTATAAATTGTATCTATGGCTCCAACGTAAAAAAATATGTAAATGCACTGTTTACCTCTCGTCCATAAACTCACGCATCATTTTTGCAATAAAGAATAACAACGACACCTGTGCAATAATGAAATAAATAAGTATAGAAAGAAAGAAGATACCCACGTACCTGTCACGGTGAGGTAAACGTTGCGTACAATCTTGGGGTCGGAGTTCACCTGACACTTGTAGGCGCCGCCGTCCCGGGGTTGTGTGTACTGGATCTGCAGCGTCCAGTCCTCGGTCTCGTGGCTGTGCAGGATCTGGGTACGAGACATGGTGAAAGGGTGACAGATGGTGTGTGTGTATGTGTGTGTGTGTGTGTGTGGTGTGTGTGTGTGTGTGTGTGTGTGTGGTGTGTGTGTGTGTGTGTGTGTGTGTGTGTGTTGTTTTATATGGATGCTCTTCCAAGCTCTCTCTCTCTCTCTCTCTCTCTCTCTTTCTCTCTCTCTCTCTCTCTCTCTCTCTCTCTCTCTCTCTCTCTCTCTCTCTCTCTCTCTCTCTCTCTCTCTCTCTCTCTGTATGCATATTACACACACACACACACACACACACACACACACACACACACACACACACACACACACACACACACACACACACACACACACACACACACACACTTATACACACGATGAAAATATTATCTATATTCTCCTAAGCACCACACACACAAAAAAAGAAAGAAAAAAGATGAATATATAAACCAACGTCGATCATCTTTACGTGAATTAATTGACGTTTCAGCAGCGCGTCAATCACTGCACCGTCCTTCGCCACTCTCCACAACGCAGTCACTTAACAAACTCGTACCCCAAAACCTGACTCAAATAAGCACCTTTCCTACACTTTTCTCCTCACTCACTCACCCATTCTCCGATCAACACTGCCTCTTTATTCCTCTACTCTACTTGTATTCTCTTTTCCATCTCTCATTCCCCTTTAAAGTTCCCTCACACCGCCATTCTCCACACGCTCATTTTATCGTTTCTGGCTACCACCGTAACGTCGCTCATCCCAAATACTTTTCCTAGATTGTTTCAACGTATTGTCCTCCACAAACACTGCCCTCTTATTCCTTACTCTACTTGTATTCTCTTTTCCATCTCTCATTCGCACTTTAAATTCCACACCCGCAATTCCCACGCACATTCTGTGGTTAGCATGGCATATCCCCGTTAACGAAGCGCTACAACCCCTATTCGTAGATTCAAGTTCAAGGTTCCTCCACAACACATGCACACACTCTATTCCCTTCCCCTCTCCCAAACAAGAAGAAATACAATACCTAAAGGCAAAGGTACATGTCCCCTCTAACACGCCCTTCGTCACACCTCGTCACTCCAACACTTGCACGCACACGCTTTCCCTTCCCCTCTCAATCAAGAAGAAATCAATACAAAAGAAAGTACTTCCCCTCTAACCACTGTCTGCCTCCCCTGCACCTTCATATCGACTTGTCGACCTCACTACTTATGGTCCTTCTAGAATTGTCTCTTCTCTGTGTCTTTGTTTATCTCTCTTCGTCCTAATCACTTCTAGATTTTTTGTCTATTTGTCCTGTCCTGTCTCTCTGCTCGTTTCGTCGGTTTGTTCTCTCATCTTCTCTCTCTCTCTCTCTCTCTCTCTCTCTCTCTCTTCTCTCTCTCTCTCTCTCTCTCTCTCTCTCTCTCTCTCTCTCTTCTCTCTCTCTCTCAATCAAGAAGAAGAAATCAATACAACAGAAAGTACTGCCAGACCTTCATATATCACAGAAACACAAACTCTATTCAGTCGAAATCCCAATCGTTTAAGAAAAGGAGGAAAGCTCAGATATATTAAACAAATGAAGGAGGTGGCTGAGGAAACCTATGACACCTAAAAAAGCACCAAAAAACATAAGAAGTCATAACATCGTGATAGAGAAAGCATGTTCAAACGTTAAATAAAAAGAAAAGGAATGTGAGGTAAAATGGCACCCTTCCTCTTGACTTCTCACGCACGACTAAAGATTTATTTTCTTCTTTTAAACCTAGAATGGAAATACTATAGATGAGAGAAAATAGTTGAATGCCATTAAGAGACTTCAGAAACACATATTACTGAATCAGGGAGTAAATATTAAAACAAATTATAGAACTAAGATCTTAAAGTTGGTAAAAAAAAAAAAAAAAAAAGTAATTATGTATCAATAATAGAAAATAAACTGGTAATTAAAAGGAAATCTATAATTAGCTGAAGAAATGTAGTCATTGAAAAAACTAATCAGTGTAAAATAACTTGGACCGAATGAGTGTACAATGACGTATTTCTGGTGAACCAATAGAGCATCGAGTAATTTG
>JACEEZ010004305.1:172500-182500 GCA_016584305.1 Chionoecetes opilio | reverse complement strand
TAATGAGTGTATAATTAATGTATTATTATGCTAATGGACATACGTACTAACAATAATGATACGAATGAATTTCGCGTTAATTTTTCGCATTCAAAATGAATTTTTATTTTTTTACCTGAATTTGGAGATGCATTTGTGCTACATGTGGCAAGGTTAGTTAACTCGCAGGGAATGATGTGCCTCATATTGTCAGCACTGATGTAAAACTTCAGAGGAATTAATTCAGTTTTTAGAATGAGGTTACACTGAAAACGTATATTTATGGAAAAAATAATGTCAAGAGAACAGAATAATCCTCAGCGTCATTGTGTAAAAAAAATAACTCACTAACGCAACAATAACAATCCTGCTCATTTTGCTGAACACAACGAACCCGAGTAAAGTATTTTCTACACCATCTTGATTCCTTCCTCTTCCAACAATTTAAACGTCAAAAAGAAAAAGAAAACGCAACAAAATTTATGGTGCAGAGATTGTGAAACTGAACTCTTTCTTCGTGACGAAACTCGTGAATTACACCACCACGACGGACCATCTGAGCACCGCGGCCAGGCTCCCCGCTGCAGTCTGTGCTTCCTTCCTGGTGATGGATCCTGCCCGAGTGAGTTTCGTTGTTGCCGAATATATACTTCACTCTTAAAGACGACCTGCCGCGACTGACCTGATGGTGTGTATAGGGGGCAACGAGGATGGAGGTGGTGATGCCTGCATAAGACTTCCTAAGGGGTCGTGCACATTAGTCTTCTGTGCACATGGGGAGAAGGAGGAAGAAGGAGGAGAAAGGAGGAAGGAGGAGGAAGGAGGGAGGGAGGGAGGAGGGGAAGGAGGAAGTGGTAATGTGTCCTGTCGTGACCTCACTCAAGGGATAGTAAATATTTTCTGACCATAATATTGAGAACGTTTGAAATGGTGAAGTTATTGTTGTTGTTGTTATGGTGTGTGTGTGTGTGTGTGTGTGTGTGTGTGTGTGTGTGTGTGGGGGGTGGTGTGGGGTGTAGTTGGTGTTGGGTGTGGGGTGTGTGTGGGTGTATGTGTGTGTGGTGTGTTGTGTGTGGTGTGTGGTGTGTGTGTTGTGTGGTGTGTGTGTGTGTGTGTGTGTGTATGTGTGTGTGTTGGTTGTGTGGTGTGTGTGTGTGTGTGTGTGTGTGTGTGTGTGTGTAACAACTCCAACAAACTCAAAATTCTACACCGACAAGAGCACTTCCAACACACAAGTACCAAAGCTTCATCTTTATTGTCACTCATAAACATTAAAAAAAGAAAGCCCTTCACGGCACCAAAGTTGCACCCGCGCAATTCTGGCACCGCGACCAGTAACAAATGTTGGGTTTCCTCCAGACACCGGCCGAGCACTTCCTGCTCCTCCTAACTCATACTCCTACGCCTCCTCCTCTTCCTTCTCTCACCCTCCTCCTCCTCCTCCTCCTCCTCCTCTTCCTCCTCCTTCATCTTCTCCACACAACGCTCAGTGTCAGAGGACCGCTACCTAACACCATTTCCTCCCTGGGGGTACACTCGTCTCTCTCTCTCTCTCTCTCTCTCTCTCTCTCTCTCTCTCTCTCTCTCTCTCTCTCTCTCTCTCTCTCTCTCTCTCTCTCTCTCTCTCTCTCTCTCTCTCTCTCTCTCTCCCACCCCCCCCCCCCCTCGCTACAACACGCCACCCGTCGACAAGCCCATTTCATCCCTAAATCGCAGTCTCGCCCGGTGTAAGAGAAGCATGACAACTGCTTTCTGAGGGGATGAAGTGCACCGCTGCCTTGCGAGAGGATGGCACTGGAGGAAAGATGACGAGGTGATTACAGCGTTGAGTCAGAGTACACAGAGACACAGAGCATAGGAGGAAGGCTGCGTGAGGGTATACGGGGTAGAAAAGGGAGGAATCGGAGGTACTAATACTTGAGTGGCACATAAGCTACCGTGATGCATTGGCACTAAGGAACAGGATGGCTTCAGCTTCATGGATCTCGCCGCGTCGTTCTGCCGCTCTGGAATAGACGGATTTGCTTCGGACTTCCATTTTCTATTTTTTTTTTTTCGCCTTAATCGTTTATTTTTCTTCTTTTTCGTCGATTTTTTTCTCCTTTATCATATTTTTTTGTCTTCGTCATCACCTTCTTCCTCTTCTTGTCAGGGTAGATTACGACAAAGGTAAAGAAAAATAGACTCGAATGAAATGATTAGCACTGTGAGTCGTAGAAGAAAACTTATCGAAGTAACAAAGGTTCATCTTGAGGTGTTCTACATGATGCAGAAATCGGTTTGTCAAAACACCTCATGGTTGTCGAGAAAATTGATATTATGTATAAATGTACGAATATGCTATTTTTTCTCGGTTATTTACCAATCAATATTTTTCTTTACACCAAATGATAGCCCTTGATCTACTTCATATTTACTTCTCTATTCATGTTGCACTTATCTGCCATAGTTTTTTTAGTTATTGAAAAAAACGTGATTTTCAAAAAAAATCAAGACATACCCCTTGCAAAATTTGCAATATTTTTTTAAATAGATTTGCGTGAAAATTTGTTCCTATCAGTTTTCGGGCATGCTGAACACGAATATGGAGTCAGTTTTCAGTTACAATGATTAAAGTCCCTATTTCAGCAATTAACAATACATGATACTTCCAGATATTCCTTAAAAATCACAATTTAGACAAAACTTACACAGACATAAAATATGATAGGAATTGCCAGATTAATCATTACTTCAATACAATGATCAGTATTAGTATTTTCAGTATTAGTATTAGTATTATTAATCCCTATTTGAGCCACCCATGCGATTGTCAAAGTACTTATATAAACCTAGAAATACTATAGCAATCCTGTGGGACTTTTTAATGCCCTCCCATGACTCCTGTAGGATGACGTGAAGGAGCGAAGAGGCCCGTGAAGGATTGTATACAAAGCGGAGGATACTTAAACAAAATACTTCTTCCTTCCTCTTCCTTCCTCCTTCCTTCCTCTCCTCCCTTCCTTGTCCCACCTCCTTCCTTCTCTTCCCCCTCAATTCAATTCTTAGCTAGTAAGGATAATTCAAACTTGCTCGAATAATGAAAAGTTATTGAAAATTTGAACTGGCCTGAAAAAGGTCGAATTATCCGAAGTTTGAATTATACGGGTTCGATTTAGAGAGGGTTCACATACGCAAATAGCAAAAAATGTAAAATAAAACTTCGAACATACAAATATACATATAAGCAAATAAGTTTCATCAATATACATTCAGGTAAAAAATATAATATGGAGTGTAGTAATTACAGGCAAGACTCACCAAACGTCAGCCTATAATCGTCAGCCCCGAACATTGCTACGAAAATTTTACGAACATATCAGAAATGTGTCCCCGAGCATTCAAAAAAATTAATATGTTCGAAGAAATATCTGATGACAGTGTTCGAGGCATAAGCCCAAACATGTTCGAAGTTGACATACGTACAGTCTACACAAACACGTATATATAACAGTGCTCATCACAATGTCAGCGGGTGAGGCAACGCGGGACGAGGACAACTACCCCATTATTAACACACCGACGTCTATACCTCGCCACCTCTGGTCCTTATCTGGTCTGCTACATTAAATATCGGCACAAACGTCCACACTAGAGCTACGGACATGTTTCCAAACCATATTTCGAGCATATTTGGGACAATGATGTTTCGAAGATGCATGTGAATACGTTAAAGACACTGCTTCGGGCAATTTCGGGGTAATGTCAGAGGGCAAGTGTGTCTAGACTATTAATAAGGGTTACCGGTGTTATGTTATGGCTAAGATTACGGCCCACAGCGACATAATAATAACCTAATAGTGATATCAAACATTAGGAACACAGTTAACGCGATTGTATTATCCCTTTAAAGCCAACAGTAAGAAATAAAAATTAAGTGCTAGAAATGTCTGTACTAATCTGTACTAATCAAAGAATAACCGGACAAAAATCAAAGAGGTGTTCAGCGAAATACCAAAACGACCACAAAAAGTACCTCATAAGGACCATAAAAAGTACCAAGACGACCCCAAAAAGTACCAAAACGACCCCAAAAAGTACCAAGACGACCCCAAAAAGTACCAAGACGACCCCAAAAAGTACCAAGACGACCCCAAAAAGTACCAAGACGACCCCAAAAAGTACCATGACGACCCCAAAAAGTACCAAAACGACCCCAAAAAGTACCAAGACGACCCCAAAAAGTACCAAAACGACCCCAAAAAGTACCAAAACGACCACATAAAGTACAAAAAAGACCACAAAAAGTAAAAAAACGACCACAAAAAGTACAAAAACGACCACAAAAAGTACAAAAACGACCACAAAAAGTACAAAAACGACCACAAAAAATACAAAAACGACCACATAAACTACAAAAACGACCACATAAAATACAAAAACGACCACAAAAAGTACCAAAACGACCACATAAGCTACCAAAAACAACCAAATAAAGTACAAAAAACGACCACATCAAGTACAAAAACGACCACGCAAACGACCGCATAACCACACGTCAAAAATGTTTCCGCTGAAGACATTAACCATCTTCTTTCTTCCTCTCTTCTCATGCCTTCTTTACTTCTCCAAGCCCTCACCACTCATTCTCCCTCCTCCTCCTCCTCCTCCTCCTCCTCCTCCTCCTCCTCCTCCTCCTCCTCCTCTCCTCCTCCTCTCCTCACCCAGAGTAAATTCCCTCCCACCCGTTAGAATTATTCATGAGTTTCGTTATTCATTCATATTTTTCATTATTTTATTTTTACTTTCTCTTCCTTTTCTCTTTTAACAAATTCTGCTCATTTACATCTTTGACCGAAGTGCTGTCTATCTGCCTGTCAGTCTGTCCCTATCTGTATGTCAGTCTGTCCCTATCTGTATGTCAGCCTCTGTCTATGTAACACTATATCTGTCTACGAATACTTTGATCACACATAACAAAAAGAAAAAGAAATTGCACGTAAAAGAACAAAATAGCTGTAAAAGAAAAGGCAAAGACTAAAATAACAAAACTATTTTTCCGCATGTACAGGACAACGATGATGATGATGATGATGCCACACACTCACAACACGAACATACTATCTATCTATCTATCTATCTATATAACAGGTATAGTAATTCTTCACAGCATCTGTTTGATATTAGTTATTACTAGTGTATATTATCCTGTAAATTAGTCTAAGTAACTTGCTAACTATTATCGCCTGTTTATGTCAGTCTATTTGTTTAGTATTTATATACCTTGTGTTTATTTATTATTTTTTCTGTGTGTTTTCCCTCTCTCTCCACACCTTGGCCCAAAAAGCATTTGCTTGTAAAGGGCTGTTTGCAACCCCATATCCTGTTACAATCATTATAAAATGTAATACCATCTGTTTTTGTCTGTGTTGAAGTAGCATCCCTTTTTTGCAAGACTTGAGTTTGACCAATACTTTGTAGGATTACCACTGTTTGTCTGGTGGAGTCGCATCCCTTTTTTGTAAACAGACTGTAAAATGGCAAACATAATAAAGTGTTAAAGTGTTAAAGTGTTAAAGTGTTAGTATTAGTAAGTATTAGTTTATTAGATACTTTGAGGACACTGGGCATAGGGGGCAGTACACGTGTGACAATTTTACTGAACCACACTCTCATAAGAACATAAGAACATAAGAAAATAAGTAAGCTACAAGAGGCCGCGAGACCTACACGTGGTAGTTCCTGTTACTTAAGAACATAAGAACATAAGAAAATAAGGAAGCTACAAGAGGCCGCGAGACCTACACGTGGTAGTTCCTTGTTACTTTAGACATACAACATAAGAAAAAATGAGGAAGTACAAGAGGCCGCGATATCTACATTGGTAGTTCCTGTTACTTAAGAACATAAGAACATAAGAATAAGGATGCTACAAGAGGCCGCGAGACTTTTCACTGTATTCTTTACTTAGAACATAATAATAGGAAATAGGAAGCTATAAAGGCAGCGAGACCTTACACTGGTTTCCTGTCAATTCCTGTCCTGCCTCTCTACCTTGCTTCGTTTTCTACCTTTGCTTATACACACTTAAGAAAAAATGGTGCAGGAAAAAGGCGAATTTGGGTTTTAGGCATTATCTATTATTTGATAGGCATTTATTATTTATTATTTTAGGCATTATTTAGGCATTTAGGCATTATTTGTTTTCAGTATGCATTTATCATTAATTATTTTAGGCATTTAGGCATTATTTATTATTTTAGGCATTATTTAGGCATTTGGCATTATATATATATACTTCCTTTTGTCCTTTTCCTCAGTGTGTCACCTATTATTTATTCCCCTTATTGGAAAACTCTTCAACAAACTGTCACTTTCTACTCTCCCGGTTTCTCGCGTGAATTAAAGTCTTTCAAGAGCAGACTATCAAAACCTCGACAAAGTTGAGGCAAGTTTATATCAAACTTCTTTTATTTCCCTCAGATATGTTTTTACGTAACACTGGAGTGACGTAATTTCCATCTATCATTTAAATATGCTCTATTTTTGTAGGTGCTATTTTTATTTCTAAAGGCGTTGTGTAGAGAGAATGGAAGTAAAGGATCCCTATAGAGCGCTTTATCCCCGAGAGAACATAAAAAATTCAGGTCTTTTGGTTATAAGCAGCGAAATCCTAAAGCTACAAGATTGGATGTGACGCCGTGACGGGCTGGTGGCGGGCTGACTGACGCGAGGCTAATGTAAGGCTTATGTAAGGCAGCCTTGACGCCGAGGCCCAGTCTGATGCGGGAGCCTGATATACAGTAACTTCATAGGTATTCTTATAGATGCAAACTCATTTAACAGAGCATTGTCGTCGCGGTGATAGGCGCCACAGTCCGTTCTGGTTCGGTTTTCAGACTCCATAAATCGTGAGTTTGTTGATTTTGAGAGTCGAGAGTTTTGGACCCTAACATAATAAATAATAGCCTACAGGCACTATAGGCTCCAACGTAAAAATATAGATAAAATAATAATATATATGTAAAAAATATAAAAACCAATACAAATCAATGGTGAAGAATTGGGTCAAATACCACGAATGTAATGCTCCGCAGGCTCAGGTAAAGCGTCATGATGCAATATATCAACAGCTCGTTCACTTCAAACATAAGTTGTGTAGGTTTTAGAACGATTATTTTGTCTTATAACGGCAATAACTGATCAAATAAATAAAATAAAAGCGTAGATTTAGAAAGGAAATAGGGAAAAACTGGTTCACAAATAGGGTGGTGAATGAATGGAATGGTCTCAGTAGACAGGTAGTTAGTGCGGAGTCATTAGGGAGCTTTAAAGAGGAGCTGGATAGGTTCATGGATGGGGATGAAAGGTGGATGTAGGTAGTGTTAGGTGACAGGAACTACCACGTGTAGTAGTTACCTGACGCACTTGTATATCTATAAGTGTGGTAAGTATTGAGTAAACATGTCTATCGTATTCACTTATTTCTTGGTTTACTTATTTCAATCTGTTCAATTTTTTTTCTCCAATGTTCTGAGTGTGTGCCTAACCCCTTGAGACCCAGATCTGTCCTTTGCTATATAAAATTGTCTGTTGTTAACCATAAAATTACAAAAACTAACTGAATATACGAAATAAGTTAGTGGACAAGGATACTAAACAGGTCATAGCTATAAAATAATGTTTATGTTCACTAAAAATCGTCTAATGGTACCCAAATTACAATGAAAATTACGTTCTGGGTGTCAAGGGGTTAAGTGTGGTAAGTATTGAGGTAAACAGGTCTACAGTATACTCACTTATTTGTTGCTTTACTTATTTCAATTATATTATTCCTTCAATTATTTCATTATTTTTGTTCATCCAATGTGCTGAGTGTGTGGCGTGAAGTGACCCGCGGAAATGTTGCCTTTGGACGGGTGCCAGCAAAAAACAATCGCCTTACAAGGAACAACAATGGAAGCTGCGGCTCATGACATAACTATAAAAAAAAGTTGCTGAGGTTTGCATCCCAACCCTAGACCAGAGATAAAAAAATCCCATCGCGTTATACTTTTAGGGTTAAATCAAGGGATGGAATGATGAAACTTGAAATAATCTCTCTCTCTCTCTCTCTCTCTCTCTCTCTCTCTCTCTCTCTCTCTCTCTCTCTCTCTCTCTCTCTCTCTCTCTCTCTCTCTCTCTCTCTCTCTCTCTCTCTCTCTCTCTCTCTCTCTCTCTCTCTCTCTCTCTAAGTGTATACTCACACATACACACACAAACACGAACTCACTACGAACTAGGGTTTACAAGCGCTACCAAAAACAAAATTAGACAAAAAAATTAAAATAAGGGGAAGAAAAATCTGCCTCTGTGCTCTTAGCCGGAAACGCACAGTCAGCCGAACGTAGGTGGAGCGAGGTTGACTTAGCTAACATGATGACATAACTAGATTCATTGAAGAACGACAATTTTCTCAATACAAGGAACGCACATGCATAAAAAACAGGCAGACACTCTAACAGGCACAGCAGAAAGATGCAACACAAGTACAGGTAGACCAAAACACACATATAATATAAGAAAAAAACCTCAGTGGCCTACTAAGGATGACGAAGGAGATGGAATAGGAGAATAAGACGAGTCACCTCCTATTAGAAAAGCAATAAGGGGAGGTAAAAGAGGATTCTCGTGAAATATCAAGCGAGACAGGAATGTTACAAGAGTTGGCAGCTTTGGACTCTGACAAGGACTGGGAAGGGAGAAAAGAGTTTAGGAGAAATAAAAACAAAAGGGAAGGACTGGCAGGGGAAAAAATAAGGAAAAATAAAAAATAAAAGGAAAGGACTAGGAAGGACAAAAAATAATGAAAAATAAAATATAAAAAGGACTGAAAAGGAATAAAAAAATTAGGAAAATTAAAAATATAAGAAATGGACTGGGAAGGAAAAAAAATTAATGAAAAATAAAATATAAAAAGGACTGAAAAAAAAAAAGAAAAAAAAAATAAAATAAGAAATAGTAAGGAAATAAAAAATATAAGGAAAGGACTAGGAAGGAAAAAAAAATAATGAATAAATAAAAAATAAAAAGGACTGAAAGGAAAAAAAATAATGAAAAATAAAAAAATAAAAAGGACTGAGAAGAAAAAAAAATAATGGAAAAATAAAAAATAAAAAGGACTGGGAAGGAAAAAAAATAAGGAAAAATAAAAAATATAAGGAAAGAACTGAGAAGGAAAAAAAATTAAGGAAAAAAAAGGAAAAGGATTGGGAGGGAAAAAAAAGAGATAAGGAAAAATATAAACTAAGGAAAAAACTAGAAAGGAAAAAAAAGTTAAGGAAAAATAGAAAATAAAAGGGAAGGACTAGGAAGGACAAAAAAAAATTAAGGAAAAATAAAAATAAAAAAACGACTGGAAGGAAAAAAAAGTAGAAAAAAAAATAAAAAAGACTGAGAAGAAAAAAAAATAGGGAAAAATAAAAATAAAGGATGGTGAAAGAAAAAAATAATGAAAATAAAAATAAAAACGAAGGACTGGGAAGGAAAATAAAGTTAAGGAAAAAAAAAATAAAGGAAAAGACTGAAAGAAAAAAAAGAGTTAAGGAAAAAAGAAAGGATTGAGGAAAAAAAGAGATAAGGAAAAATATAAACTAAGGAAAAAATAAAAAAAGAGTTAAGAAAAATAGAAATAAACGGAAAGACTAAAGACAAAAAAAGAAAGGGATAGAAAAGCAAAACAAAGTTAAAGAAAAAAGAATAGGAAAAGAAAAATAGCGAAAGTGTGCAACAGACAAAAAAAAAGATGTAGAAAAAAAAACAGTTGTGAAAGCAAAAAAAAAAAGAAAACATAACACTAAAGAGTGGAAGGAAAATAAAGTAAGAAAAAAAAATAAGGAAAGTGAAAGAAAAAAAGAGTAAGGAAAAAGAAAAAAAAAGGACGGAAGAAAAATGCTGGAAAAAAAAAAACAAACTGTAGATAAAAAATACGTAAAAAATAAAAAGGAGTGAACAAACAAGAAGAAATTAGATAGGAACAGGCGACCAGGTGCAAAGGTACAAA
>JACEEZ010004305.1:157500-162500 GCA_016584305.1 Chionoecetes opilio | reverse complement strand
GGTCAGTAGGAGGATGCGAAGTGCTGGTTTATTACTCTTGACAATGTTAAAGAAGAGATTATTGGTTTTTATTCCTTTGTTACATAATACTTGTGGTTATCGATAATATACAGCCATTGTTATATTTCAGAAAGACCTTTACACTTTGGAAAGCTTAAAGGTTGAAAAAGGCTTGTAGTTGAAAGGCACTTACCGCCTCCACAGATAGGACAAGACACTTAAAAAATATATATAAAAAAGTCTTGAGAACGTCCCCAATCCTTGTCCCCAATCCTTGTCCCCAATCCTCGTCCCGGGCTCCCTGTGGCTACTTGTAAGTGGAAAGTGTAGGTAAGTGAAGTGTGTAAGTGTTTGTGGCGCACGGCTGGCGGTGATGTGCTGGGAAGTCTGCGAGGAGAACCTGAATTTTCAACTAAAACTTGGCAAGCAAAGACGACCGCCGATCTGTGCTTTACATGCAGGCTTCACGTGCATCCAGGCGCAAAGACTAACAAAAAAACCCAGACCGGATGAGGATTAGCTAATGTACTGGCAGCTCAAATTTAGAGAGCATACCAACACATTTCCAGATACGTATTAGCATAGGGCCTGAAATCTTTCTTATTTCACAATATGCATTAGTATTACGCTGAAGCCCTTGTGTCCACACCACATTATGCTTATAAGTCTGGGTTTTATAACAAGACATTAGCGCATTTCCCAGATCATTTCACTGACCACATATTAATATCATCAATGATATACAAACGACCACTTTTAATTTACAGCCTTTAAAACACAAAGCTAAACCCTAAATCATAATGAATTCAGAGTAAAGATAAAGAGTCAGATCTCAGAGTCAATCTAATTCACCTCTGAAAACTGCACATCAGTGTGAGAGGATGCGCTTTGTTTTTAATGATCTCTATGACAGGCATAAATAAAGCCAGATAAACAGAAGCACCTTTAAACAGGATTACCAGGGAAGAAACAAAACCTTTCGAGCAGACAGATTCACAGATAAATACCCTGTGAACTAGCCACACACACACACACACACACACACACACACACACACAACACACACACACATACACACACACACACACACACACACACACACACACACACACATACACACACACACACACACACACACACACACACACGAAAACGCACCTATAAGTAGACATTACTGCGATCTACTTTATTTCCAACCACCACGACTTCCCTAATGAATAGCATGTGGCTGGAGTGGTGGGATGGCTCCGTGATCCCCGGTGCCTGAGTTAAGGCTTGCCGGCACTGTGCAGGGAACGTGGCCCGCCTCTTAATGGCCTTAAGGATGTTGGTCTCAAAGCATTTTCCCCACACAGGAGGAGAAACGCTGCCTCTCGCTTCATGCTCGACGTTTCCCTACCGTGTTACCGTGTCTCTCAAATTGCGGTGTGCTTCTTTCCCTTCCTGAATCTTGCAAACATTATTATCATTACATTACATTACATTATTATTATTATCATTGCAGACCGTATTAGGTTATTCCGAAGCGAAGGGAGGTAAGGTTATTTTTTGTATGTACATTAAGGATGAAATTCACCCTCTGTTCCTTGTGATTCCTGGTGCCACAATTCCCTTATTTTCATTACAAGCAGAAGAGGGCAGAGAAATCCCCTTCCCCTTCTTTCTCTTGGTAGGTTCACGAGAGAGAGAGAGAGAGAGAGAGAGAGAGAGAGAGAGAGAGAGAGAGAGAGAGAGAGAGAGAGAGAGAGAGAGAGAGAGAGAGAGAGAGAGAGAGAGAGAGAGAGAGAGAGAGAGAGAGAGAGAGGAGAGGAGAGAGAGAGGAGAGAGAGAGGGAGAGAGAGAGAGAGAGAGAGAGGAGAGTGTAGAGAGAGAGAGAGAGAGAGGAGAGGACGAGGAGAGGATGAGAGAGTAGAGGAGAGAGGAGAGAGAGAGAGAGAGAGAGAGGGAGAGAGAGAGAGAGAGAGAGAGAGTTCTGTAGTGTATGGTAGGTTCACGAATTGTTCTGTATTGTATGGTAGGTTCACGAATTGTTCTGTATTGTATGGTAGGTTCACGAATTGTTCTGTATTGTATGGTAGGTTCACAAATTGTTCTGTATTGTATGGTAGGTTCACGAGTTGTTCTGTATTGTATGGTAGGTTCACGAGTTGTTCTGTATTGTATGGTAGGTTCACGAGTTGTTCAGTAGTGTATGGTAGGTTCACGAGTTGTTCTGTATTGTATGGTAGGTTCACGAGTTGTTCTGTATTGTATGGTAGGTTCACGAGTTGTTCAGCATTGTATGGTGGTATGTTCAGCCGGAAATTAAAGGGGAAGAGGAAAAGGAAAGTCACAAATGGTGGGCGTAGAGTGGGCGGGGAGAGGGGTGGCATGGAGATAATCCTTATGTTTTGAAACCGTTTGAGCAAGAGAGTTTAATTTCGTACGATGGAACTAATAAAATTATTCGCAAGATGAGGCACGCTCGTTTACCACATGGAAGCACATACAGCTTCACGCTCCTCCGTGCACGTCATAACACTCATAGTCTCTCATTTACCGTAAATTCACCGATCCGAAAGAGCGCAGGCGAGCGTGACACTCATTTGATTCGTCCTAATGAGAGTTTTAACGCCTCTATAAACTGGTGTGGCGGCCTGGCGTGACGCTGATGACGCTGCCGCCCCGCCACGCTGATGAGGGACGCCTTGGTAATGAGCGGGGCGAGGCAGGCGTAAGAGGTAATGAGCAGGCTCTTCGTTCACCTGATAGCGGGCCGATGAGCCGTCGTGCGGGACCTCCAGCGATCCCCTTCACACAATCACTGCAAACTTCTGGTAATCATGTCTCCTGTGGCATTCTGCTTCGGGGGGGGGTAGCCTTCTTCAGACTTAGGTGGTGGAGGTAGTGACGTGTGCCGCCCAGGTATTGGCTATGTCGACGAGTTTGAGTCCCCGGCCGAATGGAGAAAAATTGGGCTTCTCTCCTTTTGCGATATACCCCCTATTCACCTGGCAGAGAATAGGTACGGGATATAAGCCGAGGAGTTGTGACCACGGAATCCCGACAGGGGCTGATGATGGCAAACTCACTCCTATAGGTGAGGCTGTGGCAGTGTGGCATGTGTATAAGTTTCCATAGTTTATGTGTATGTGTATAAGGTATAGTATTATAGTTTCCTTATTATAGTTTGTCATCAAAATCTGATCCACACACGCTTCACCTTCGACCATTGAACTGTGAAGATAATCATCCCATTCTTACCAAACATCAAAGCCACACTTCATGAAACACATCCGAGCAACACCACAGACCAGCAGGGAGAAGATAGGGCGAGGGAGGAGAGCAAGAGGCGTGGGGCAGTACTATAGTCAACCCATTTTATCTTGGCCCCTCGGGTGAGCCAGGTCAAGTCCGCAGTGTTGTCATATCACCCAGCTACCTCCGCCAGGCCACCACCCTTCTCACCTCATTATTATCGCTATTATTATATAAATTATTATTATATTCATATTCTCGCCATTATTATACTCACCGAGCGGTCACCGAGCATGTGGACGCGGCAGGGTAGGAAGGCAGTCTGGCCCGAGATAACGGTGACGTTGGTCGGCGAGTGGGCGAAGTAAGGGCGCGGCCGTCCCTCCCACCATTCCTCGGATTTGGTGTGTATTGTGCCTGCAGGGAGACAAAACGTGATTGGTGAAATACACACAAATACGCAAATACACACACTCACACATTTTGTATATCTGAGACACTAAGGGATATGGAAAGAGAGGACACGGGAGATTTCAATGATAAGTCTGCAGCACCCCCTCAACTCCCGTCAGTACCTCCCCGGGAGTATTTCACCATGGCGGCAGGTGTCTGACTGCCTATTCCCTAGGATATCTACTCGACAAAACCTACCAGATAACTATCCCCTCTTCTTCAATGACACTCAACTGTCTCCTTCTTCTACAATGAACATTCTAGGACTATCCTTTACTAAAAATCTGAACTGGAAATCTCACATCTCATCTCTTGCTAAAACAGCTTCTAAGAAGTTAGGTGTCCTGTGGCGTCTGCGTCCTTTTTTTTCTCCCTCCCAATTGCTTGCTCTCTACAGGGGCCTTATCCGCCCATGTATGGAGTATGTCTCACATGTTTGGGGAGGATCCACTCATACAGCTCTCCTAAACAGGGTTGAGTCAAAAGCTTTTCGTCTCATCAACTCCTCTCCTCTGACTGACTGTCTTCAATCTTTAAATCACCGCCGCAATGTTGCTTCTCTTGCTCTCTTCTACCGTTATTTTCATGCTCACTGCTCTTCTGAAATTGCTAACTGCATGCCTCCCCCTCTCCCGCGGCCTCGCTGCGCAAGACTTTCTATTCATTCTCATCCCTATTCTGTCCATCTTCCTAATGCAAGAGTTAATCAGTATCTTTATTCTTTCATCCCTTTCACTGGTAAACTCTGGAACTCTCTTCCTGTTTCTATTTTTCCACTTTCCTATGACTTATATCTTTTCAAAAGAGAGTAACAAGACACCTCCCGAACTAAATTGGCCTACCCCTCTTTTTTATTTAATTCTCTGACTGTCTTCTTTATAGGGACTGGCAACTAAGCGGGCTTTGTGTTACCCAGTTTTGTTGTGCCCTTGGCCAGTTCTGTGTGATGTAAAACACACACACACACACACACACACACACACACACACACACACACAGACACAAATAGATAGATATATAGTTTGTTGACCACAGTTTTATAATATATACATATATGTGTTAGTTTCACAAGCGAATACATATACCAAATTTAACTAAAACAAGACAGTATATAGACTAGTAAGAGGACCACACACACACACACACACACACACACACACACACACACACACACACACACACACACACACACACACACACACACACACAACACACACAAACACACACACACACGAGTTTATGGGATAGCCCATTACCATTATGACCTTGTTTACCAATAGTTATATACAAATAAGCGTTTAATTAATGTG
>JACEEZ010004305.1:140000-155000 GCA_016584305.1 Chionoecetes opilio | reverse complement strand
TCCCAAAACTCAATTACCGGCGCGTCACATTGGCTCGAGTGACGGGTCCTGGAAAAACAATTTACTTAGTGTATCGCTTAATCTCACCTCTTCGCACTACATCACCCACTCCACTCTCCTCTCTGGTCAAAAGTCCTCGTTGCTGATGGCAGATACTGTATAAACCAATAAGTGCAAGGGAGGGTTTTTTCTTCATAAAATTAATTAATTACTTTTCTGTGCGCACCGAGCATGTGCCACGAGGTTCTCCTGTATAAGTCGTATAATCTTACCAAAACTGACCTAGTTTAGTACCTTGAGTAGTGACTAAGACATGTGGTGTTATCTCAAAATTCATAATTTCGTTGATTTATTATTTTCTATAAAACTGAAGTTAGGGGTTTTTATCATTAATGAACTAACCAAACGTGTTTGTAGACAAACCTTCGACACAGTCGGCAGTAATATAATGCCGATGACGGGTTTTACCCTTTAACCCAGATCTTTCTTTCTATAAAAAATGCCTGATTTCGACATAAATCGAAAGGTAATTAATAACAATTAGTTAGTCGACATGATACTAACAGTCTAATTTCAAATATTGCCATTTTTTTCTTTTTCAAAAAATCGTTAATGGTACCCAAATTACATAGAAATACGTCTTGTCCAAGGGGTTAAAGATTTTGCACGGCAAACGAGGTGGCAGCAGGATGTGGCGCAGGAGTGTGGCAGCAGTGAGTGTGTCAGCAGGCGGTTGGCAGCAGCGAGTTTCAGCAGGAGTGTGAAAAATCGCGTTCGAGGATAGCAGCAGGGAGGTGAAGCAGGATTGCAGCAGGGAGTAGTGACAGTAGGTATGAGAGAGGTGGCACTAGGAATAGTGTGCAGCAGTGAGTTTGGCACAGGAGAAGTGTCGCTAGGTAGTGCGGCAAGCAGGAGAGTGTGGTCGTGCCAGGGGTTGACAGCAGTTAGTTTGACAGCAGGGAGTTGGCAGCAGGGAGGTGCAGCAGGGAGGTGACAGGCAGTGGGGAGGTGTGGCAGCAGGGAGTGTGGCACAGGGAGTGTGGCAGCAGGGAGTGTGGCGCAGGGAGGTGGCAGCAGGAGTGTGGCAGCAGGGAGTGTGACAGCAGGGAGTGTGGCAGCAGGAGTGGCAGCGGAGTGGGCAGCAGGAGTGTGGCAGCAGGGAGTGTGGCAGCAGGGAGTGTGGCAGCAGGGAGTGTGGCAGCAGGGAGTGTGGCAGCAGGGAGTGTGGCAGCAGGGAGTGTGGCAGCAGGGAGTGTGGCAGCAGGGAGTGTGACAGCAGGGAGTGTGACAGCAGGGAGTGTGGCAGCAGGGAGTGGGCAGCAGGGAGGTGACAGGGAGGTGGCAGCAGGGAGTGTGGCAGCAGGGAGTGGGCAGCAGGGAGTGTGGCAGCAGGGGAGTGGAGCAGGGAGTGGGCAGGAGGGCAGAGGTGGCAGCAGGGAGTGTGGCAGAGGGAGTGTGGGCAGGGAGTGTGGCAGCAGGGAGGTGGCAGCAGGGAGTGTGGCAGCAGGGAGGTGAGCAGGGAGTGGAGGTAGGGAGTGTGGCAGCAGGGAGTGTGACAGCAGGGAGTGTGGAGCAGGGAGTGAGGCAGAGGGGTGTGGGCAGGCAAGCAGGAGTGTGGCAGCAGGAGTTGACAGCAGGGAGTGAGGCCAGGATGTGACAGCAGGGAGTGGAGCGGGGGTGGCAGCAGGGAGTGGAGGCAGGGGAGTGTGGACAGCAGGGAGTGTGCAGCAGGGAGTGGGCGCAGGGAGTGTGGACAGCAGGGATGTGCGCAGGGAGGGGAGCAGAGAGGAGGCAGGGGGAGGGAGAGGGAGTTGGCAGCCGGCATGGTGGCAGCCGGAGTGTGGCAGCAGGGAGTGAGCGCCAGAGTGTGGCAGAGGGAGTGCTCCAGCCAGGGCAGTGGCAAGGGATGAAGCAGGGCAGGTGGCAGCAGCAGTTGCAGCAGGTGCTTGATTAACGCGGGAGTGATCGGCACCAGGGAAGTGATAGCGGGAGTTGTGGCTAGCAGGGAGTTTGCATGGGAGTGTGGCAGCAGGAGTGCCAGCAGGGACTTGACAGCAGGGTTGTTAGCCAGCAGGAGTAGCAGACTTGGAGTGTGGCGGTGCAAGGGTTGTAGTCAGAGGGGAGGAGTGTGGAGCGAGAGGAAGAGGGAGGTTGGCAGCCGTGTCCTATGGGTGGCTTAGGTTTATACATTTTGTCTTGGTTACAATACGACACGACATGGTAACCACTTTCTCAGGCACAGGCTACACCTAAGGACTTCAGATAAAAACCGCTCGTTTCAATTACACCTTTAACGACCTGCCTTGATTAACCTATTAACCTTGCTTCCTTAGTAATTATCATTTTTTCGACACTTTTCTTGTGAGGTTCTGATGATCGAACTCCCCATGGAGCCTTGACGTGTTGTTACATGATGCAGCTTTGAGATGGTCGTGTTGCAAAGGTTATATGTATACACCGTGTGGGAAGTATGAGGATAGAGAAGTAGTAGTAGATGAGTAGAGAAAGTTTTTACACATTTAAGGTTAATGCACTTTTATTCCTTAGGTTTTCAATTATCACGAACGTAAACAAATATATATATCATTTCATCATGGAAGGCTCAAATTTCCTTAAGATCTTCAGGATAAAAATGGGCTCTGTTTTCATTACAATATTCAGTGATGTTCCTTTGTAATAACTAATAACCTTAAGATTTCACCCAATAATCGACAATCGCACCCGACCTCTGCTTCCTGTATGTATCGGTAGCTGCCTCTAATCTAGCCTCGCCCTGGGCACAGCAGGTCCTTATGTGTGATGAAGGGCCCGCAGGACATTTGATTGATCAGGTTTTTTAATTTATTCCCGATTGGATACGTAGAGTTTCCAGCTTTCAACGCCCGGCAGCCCCCAACAGCTTCCTGGACTGTGAATCTAGGGTGCAATATCCAGCGGTTCCCCTTCCCCTTCCCCTTCCCTTCCCCCCTCCCCTTCCCCTTCCCCTTCAACCCTCTCAGGACCGATCTTAGGAAACCTTCGCATCAGTGCATCATTTTACGTGCGAAGAAAATTAATATAATAATGTCTGAAGAAAGTTGACTTGACTTTTTTCATTTTCTTCGTATGAATGAATACAGCTCTCTCTATCTATTTATATCTCTTCTCTTCTCTCTACTCTTCTCCTCTCTCTCTCTCTCTCTCTCTCTCTCTCTCTCTCTCCTCTCTCTCTCTCTCTCTCTCTCTCTCTCTCTCTCTCTCTCTTCTCATCCTCTACTCTCTCTCTCTGCTCTTCCCTCTCTAGTCTCTCTCTCTCTCCTCTCTCGCTTCTCTCTTCCGCTTTCATTACAAGGAGATCATCAGCACACTTGGGGAACTAAACTTACTCGACTCTCTTCAGAACTGTATTTTCTCTCTCAAACACCATCTAGTCGTATTTTTTGTCCTCAACTTAGACAGCCACTTAGACAGCAACTTAGACAGCAACTTAGACAGCAACTTAGACAGCAACTTAGACAGCCACTTAGACAGCAACTTAGACAGCTCCCTTTTCCACGTAAGAACAACAAGATACTGTTGCTTCTGTAGGTGTCCTTGAAACATCTCAAACATAGCTTATTATAAACCATTTGTATACATGGAGTTGCAAAGTTAAGCAATGGAGTAATGATAAACAAAATAAAAAATAAAGGGTGACACTAAAAGCCTTTAAAGTAGGTTTTTTAAGGCTTTGGTGACATTATCCGGCGCCGCTTGGAGGGAGGTAGGAAAGGGTGAAGAGGGGATGGGGAGAGGGGAGGGGAGGGGAAGGGAGGGGAAAGGAGGCGGCTTACTTGACCCCCAAACACCTCACTTATTTGTAAACACCCTCATTACCGGCCACAAGAACACCACTGCGGCCTCAACTCATGAATACTAAAGCCATGAGGAGGGCAATGCTGAAGGCAAGTGGTTGTTCCCCATTTTATCTCACATGACCAGAAATTACACTCATGACGTCTGCCTCTCTCTCTGCCGCCCTTGAGCGTCTATGACCACGGGCAGAGCTGAGGTATCAAGCAAAAAGTCAAACACAGACTTACACACACTCACACATGCTGAGTATTGACTATAAAGAAAAGACATTACATCATATACGGCCCTCTCTCTATCTATCTATCTCTTTGTGTGTGTGCCCGTCAGGGTGGCAAGGTTGGTAGAGACGTGAGTTCGCAATGTGCAGCGTCCCTGTGCATTCGGTCAGCGGTTCGAGTGCTAGTTCGTGCTGACGTGGGGCGCTTTGTATAGTCATACTTGTGTTGGTCTTGCAAAGTGTTTGATAGGTGAAATCTATCTTACTTGTGTGTGTGTGTGTGTGTGTGTGTGTGTGTGTGTGTGGTGGGTGGGTGGTGGGTGGGTGGGTGTGGTAGGTGGTGGGGGTGGGTGGTGGGTGTGGTGGGTGTGTGTGTGTGTGTGTGTGTGTGTGTGGTGTGTGTGTGTGTGTGTGGTGTGTGTGGTGTGTGTGTGCGTGTGTGTGTGTGTGCAATGAGTAGCGGGAGGCAATCATATTAAGTCTGTTTCGTCTGGATAATAACTAAAGTGAGTTCCCATAAAAAGCTTATTCCAATTACCTAACGTTCTTAAAAATATTCACAACACACACACACACACACACACACACACCACACACAACACACACACACACACACACACACACACACACACACACACACACACACATACACACAGTAAAAGTCTCAAAATCCACATAGTCTCCATCTTCTCATTTACCTTTAAAAATAGCGATGAAATCCTTTATTTGTTGCTATGCTGTGTTTCTGCCAAGTGAAGGAGGGTAAGGAGATGATGGGAAGAAACAAGTAAAGGGAGGAGGAGGAGGAGGAGGAGGAGGAGGAGGAGGAGGAGGAGGAGGAGGAGGAGGAGGAGGAGGAGGAGGAGGAGGAGGAGGAGGAGGAGGAGGAGGAGGGAAGGAGGAGAATGGGAGCAGGTAAGAGAATACTGGGTGAAAGGGGAAGAAAGGAGACTGTGAGAGCAAAGAGGGAGAGTGATGAGGGTTTTAAGCTTCCATAATGAGGGGGCGAATAATTTATGGGCGTTCTCACTCCAGTGTTCTGTGGTAAAGGTGTTTAATTCTCCGCCCATCAGGTGTTGTTCCCTCACTCTGTTTTTTGATCTTTATTCAGTCTGTTTCGCCGTCTTGATGTATGAGGCCAATGCCAGAAGTGATGAACAGTGCCTATGCTGTCACTCACTGGTTGTAATTCACCAGTGATTCATTTTACAACGAGGAATAATGATTGATCTTCACTAAATTGCTTCACATTACCAAAATCACTTGAAAAAAAAAATCAAACGAATGGAACGGACTTATGATATGGAGTTTTGTTGCAAGGTAGAAAAAAACTATCTATGTCTTAAGAAAACACCACGAGATAGTCCTACCTACCTTTTTTTAATTCCCTTGATAACTAACATTCCTCAGTCCTGTATCCAGAACTTTCCTGCCTTAGATCCAAACTTCACACATTGCATAAACAAACACGAATGATTCAGGGTAAAACCATTCTATTCACTTAATAGCTAACATTCCACATTCCTCAGTCTTGTATTTTCCTGTGTAACTTTTCTTGAAATGTTCCTGTCTTAGATCCAAACTTCACACATTGCACAAACAAACACGCCTGGAAGTGCTCATCTAGACCAGGCATTAGTGGATCCTGAGGGCGCCGCGAGGAGTCTTACATATCTTACACGCTGAAAAAAGATCGATGTGCCGCACCATTACCCTGAAGATGCCGAGTGCTTGTTCCTCCGCTGCTTCCCGGATTGCCTAAGTAATGAGTGCAGCGATTGCTCCCTTCCGCCTCGCTTCAGCCATTCCCGCCGCTGCTTTCACTTGCTCCAGTATACTTAGGCTCTGTTTAATGGACTTTATTTGAATACCTTTATTTCCTCAGTCTTCGGCGTAAATGTTTTTTGGGCGCACGTTTCTAAGACGGCGTTGGGCTGTGATCCGCCTTGAGCGTTGAGGAGACGAGGGTGTTGTGTATTTGATGATGTATTTTGTTACCTTCTTCACTATAACACTGCTGCCACGACTACTACTACTTACTCAATTCAAGAACGCTAGAGCCACATGCCCCTCCCCCGAGGAGGAGCTTGTCAGGCCAGCTTCGCTGTGGTCTCTTATTGGTTGAAAAAATTCAGTGGAAAACGGGCATCCTACAGTCCTTCGTTGTTTCTTTAACAAAACACCATATATTTGCTTTGAGTGCATGAAAGTCCTCGATTCACCATCGTTAGTAAATGTGTTATCACATGGACACAAAAGTAAGCCAAATACTCTTCATGAAGACGAGATATTGAAAAGAAAATATAAAGGTTCGTAAAATTCTGAGTGAGGGAGGAGGTGAAGAGAGTCATCTGAGGGCGCTGTCACCTTTTAGAGGTGAAACAAGCAAACCCTTAACCTGACCTGTCCCTCCAGCGCTAATGACCTCACGCCTCAGGCTCCCTACACGGCAATGCCTTGAGGCGATATGGCAGGTCACAGGGAGAGAGAGAGAGAGAGAGAGAGAGAGAGAGAGAGAGAGAGAGAGAGAGAGAGAGAGAGAGAGAGAGAGAGAGAGAGAGAGAGAGAGAGAAACAAAAATACAACAATGATGCAATGATGTTCCTCCTTCCTCTCTTCCTGATGTCATAATTGCATCATAAGCTTTAAAAATGACTAATAATTAGGGGAGCGAGGCCATTAAGTAGATTTAAAATTTAGATTTTTCTGTTATTCATATCACTTTTTTGTGCGCGTACGTGTGTGTGTGTGTGTGTGTGTTGTGTGTGTGTGTGTGTGTGTGTGTGTGTGTGTGTGTGTGTGTGTGTTGTGTGTGTGTGTGTGTGGGTGTGGTGTGTGTGTGTGTGTGTGCGCGTGTGTGTGTGGTGTGTGTGTGTGTGTGTTGTCAAGGACAATTAAGGGATTAACAAAGGGATGTGGGAGCCTGGGAGATCAGAGCGTTATCTGGGAGTGGGAAAGGGAACCACAGGGCTGGGGAAGTGTTTAGTGTACATTTTGACGGCAAACCCTCCATCACGCCACAGAACGGCATCACCCAATCAAGAGGGAACCATGGCCTGACAAGCTCCACCTCGGGGGAGGGGCATGTGGCTCTAGCGTTCTTGAATTGAGTTTTGTTTTATACCACTACTACTTTTACAATAACTACTACTACTACTACTACTACTACTACTACTACTACTACTACTACTACTACGATTACTACTGCTACTACCACTACTACTACTACTACTACTACTACTACTACTACTACTACTACTACCACTACTACTACTACTACTACTACTACTACCACTACTACTACTACTACCCATACAACTAATTATGATCATGGTAACGTTTCCATATCGGTATCATTATCATTATTTCTACTATTATTATCTTTACAATAATGATAATAATACTAATAATGATAACAAAAATAATAATAACAATAATTATAATAGCATAACTAGTAATAATAATAATAATAATAACAATGATGATAGTAATAATATAAGTAATTATCTGCCTTATCATAATTACGATTTATAACTTCTTTATCATTATTATTTAAAGAAGTATTGTTGAGGGGAATTAAAGTGATGGCAGTGTCATGCTTTGGCCGCACTGCCACACCCTACAGTGACACATTAACACGCTCGCTACACAATAATAAAGAAGCGTAGTTACCATATTACGGTTTCCCCTTCGTGAAGTTAATGTTGGCAGTGTATGTAAGCAGGACTGGTGGTGGTTGGGCGGGGGAGTAAGGGGACAGGTCAGAGCAAGGATACTATACTCGAGGATAAGGGACTGTGTTAAAACCATAAGGAATTTTGCGCTAAAATTTCGGAATTATACAACTAAAGGTTTTGCCATGGCTCAGGATTTTTTTCAGTATTTATTTTTCCCCGATTATTTTCATATTTCTAGCCGATATTTCTATTTTTTCGGCATTTTTTTATATTTTTTCCCGGTAATTTTCGTATTTCTAGCCGATATTTCTATTTTTCCAGCAGTTTTTATTTTCTTCCCGATAATTTTTGTATTTCTAGCCGATATTTCTATTTTTTCGGCATTTTTTATATTTTTTCCCGATTATTTTCGTATTTCTAGCCAATATTTCTATTTTTTCAGCATTTTTTATATATTTCCCGATTATTTTCGTATTTCTAGCCAATATTTCTATTTTTCCAGCATTTTTTATATATTTCCCGATTATTTTCGTATTTCTTGCCGATATTTCTATTTTTCAGCATGTTTTATTTTCTTCCCGATAATTTTCGTATTTCTTGCCGGACGCTCCTCTTAACGTTTGGAGGAAAGCGACGGTGCTGCTACCTCACGGCCTAGACCTCAAACAACCAATTTTTCGGGGTAGCTCACGTATCTTTACTCGCCCTCACGATCGTCATTCCTTTATGTTATCTATTTTTTACATTTTCTCTTGTATTCCCTTGTATTATCCAGAGCGTGCCTTTCTCTCCACTATAATACACACTAAGAACAAGGACTAATCTTCAATGCCACTGCTAAAAATATATGTAGCCTTGAAACACACTACTGCATCTATTTATGTCCTGTATACACGCACTTGCTGCTCCGTTGTCAACCTGATTTATGGTTTTATCAGCCAAGACGACTTATTATGCCAACGCTATCCTGTTTGTCTGTGTGAGCGCGCCTCTCCACGCTAACAATAACACTCGCTATTGTAGTAACATTTCACAGTGTTGGTCTTCGATTTGCCTACTCCTTTAGGCTATGGCAAATCAAAATATCACGTGACGAGGCCTATGATGGCTTAGGCGGACGTCCTATTTACAATATGTATGGTATGCCCGGAGCTACCTGCTGAGATTCCCTTTAAACTAAACAACATAATGGAAATCAAAGCATATAAGAGATCCTTACAAAAACACACAAAAAAATCTGTACGAGTTAAAACGAGACCAAGACGAGGACAAGACCGTGGGTGAATAACACACTCACACACACACACACACACACACACACACACACACACACACACACACACACACACACACACACACACACACACACAATAACGCCGGCGCTGGCTTTAAGAGGTAGATGAGAATATTGGTGACGCTTTCCCGACGGCCTACAACCACCAGGTCTAATTTTCCCTGGCAATTCTTGGTCCCTTGTCGCCTCTGATTAACACGACGATACGTGTTATGGAAGGACAGGGAAAGGGAACGTGAAGGGACTGTTGTGTGTGTTGGCGGTAAGATGTGGTTGTTGAAGTTGTTGTTAATTCTGTTGTTGTTGAATGTTGTGGTTGTTGAAGTTGTTGTTAATTCTGTTGTTGTTGAAGTTGTTGTTAATTCTGTTGTTGCTGAATGTTGTGGTTGTTGAAGTTGTTGTTAATGATGTGGTTGTTGAATGTTGTGGTTGTTGAGGTTGTTGTTAATTCTGTTGTTGCTGAATGTTGCGGTTGTTGAAGTTGTTGTTAATGATGTGGTTGCTGAATGTTGTGGTTGTTGAGGTTGTTGTTAATGCTGTTAATGCTGTTATGGTTCTTAAGGTTGTTGTTATGCTGTTATGGTTCTTAAGGTTGTTGTTATGCTGTTATGGTTCTTATGGTTGTTGTTAATGTTGTTGATGCTGAATGTTGTGGTTATTGAGGTTGTTGTTAATACCGTTGTTAACACACGACCAAACTATTGAGAACTACACAAATGAACGAAGGGAAACTAATCACATCCATCTTTCCTGGCTAATTTTCATCTCCACTTCCACAAACCAACTTGTCTGTCCACACCACTATCACTTTCCACACTCCCTCTACTCTCCCCTCACTCCCTCTATCCTACTCTCCCCTCACTCCCTCTACTCTCCCCTCACTCCCTCTTCTCTCTCTCTCTCTCTCTCTCTCTCTCTCTCTCTCTCTCTCTCTCTCTCTCTCTCTCTCTCTCTCTCTCTCTCTCTCTCTCTCTCTCTCTCTCTCTCTCTCTCTCTCTCTCTCTCTCTCTCTCCCTCCCTCCCTCCCTCTCTACCTCCATTACGGCCTCGCTGGTAATTAGATCCGATAGCCTTACCTGGTCACTCAAAATTACCTTCCAACATCGTATTATTGGAGGGTTAGCAGGCACAGGAGAGAGAGAGAGAGAGAGAGAGAGAGAGAGAGAGAGAGAGAGAGAGAGAGAGAGAGAGAGAGAGAGAGAGAGAGAGAGAGAAGGAGAGAGAGAGAGAGAGAGAGAGAGAGAGAGAGAGAGAGAGAGAAGAGAGAGAGAGGAGGGAGAGAAGAGAGAGAGAGAGCAAGCAAAATGAAGGGAGTGAAGGGGAAAGGCAAATAATCGGACAGGGGAAGTATAGAAATGGATCGGAGATGATGACAAAAAATATACGAATGACATTGAGGGGAGAGAATAAATTAGGAAACCAGTTGACACACACACACACACATCACACACACACACACACACACACACACACACGCACACACACACACACACACACACACGCACACACACACACACACACACTGCCCAGCATCCCAACATTCACAGTGACACAGACAGACGAAGCTTCATAACTCCTGCTCTTCCTTCTTCGTTCTCCTCCTCCTCCTCCTCCTCCTCCTCCTCCTCCTCCTCCTCCTCCTCCTCCTCCTTGCTCCAGCTGTTCCTCAAATGGTATGGCCTTAAGCCGTTCTAAGACAACCAAGCCCAATGTGTTTCCCTCAGTCTCCCTCAGTCTGGCCCTCGGCAACGACAGGTCTCACTGAGGGCCGCCACACAACTCTCAACTAAGCCTGGGATTAAATAGATCGGCTTGGACTTGCCTACAGAATGTGTGAATTTCATCTCATGTATTTATTATGATTTGAAAAGTTGACGTATTTGTACTAAGCCCCAGGGTACTTGAAGTAATAAAGTACATCTGTTACGTTGCTCGAGACACTGCACATTTTTTTTCTCGTTCTGTCTCTGTCTCACTTTCTCTCCCTTTTATTTTTTTTCTCGTTCTGTCTCTGTCTCACTTTCTCTATCTTTTTTTTTTTTTTTCGTTCTGTCTCTGTCTCATTTTCTCTCTCTTTTATTTTTTTTCTCTCTCTACCTGTTTGTCTTTGTCTTCATCTTTGTATTTCTCTGCCTCTGTGCATCTGTCTCTGTGTTTTTCTGCGGTCTCTGTGTGTCGCCCTGTCTTCGCCTTGGGGGGCTGGCGGGAGGGAGGGGAGGGGGCGTGTGATCCGGCCATCTCGCGTCATGGCCTGTTTGTCCACTGCTCTGTTCCCGCGCAATGCTCCATCAATATTATTCTGCTGGTCGCAAGTTTTGACGACCAGTGTGTACGTTGGTAAAGGTTTATATGTCAATGTGTGTTTCTCTGTCTGTCTTATTTGCCTGTCTCGTGCGCACACACACACACACACACACACACACACACACACACACACACACACACACACACACACACACACACACACACACACACACACACACACACCCACACACACACACACATATAACACACACACGTACAGATGTAGCCATGCCACACAATACTTGCTCTCCAGAGATAGAATTACAGTACAAGGCACAGCACACCCGCCGCGCCATCAATACTTGATGCTGCTGAGCTCCGATGAAGGGAGAAAGGCCCGATGGCTTTGTGTCTCCTGCAGAAAGCCACAGAATACTGCCCTGAGAGCACCTTGCCCTTGCATTGTGGAATATTATGTTTCTTTTGGCCGCGTGTAGCATATCCAAACCCTCCTCAGAATCTGAATCCAAAAGGTGTCCTGCCCTTGTAAGCCTCGTCGTAGTCTTCGAGGCAAACACAAGAGGTCGTTACTTAAACCCCTTCAGGCCCAGATCTTTCCTTTGCTACATCAAATCATCTGTTGTTAGCCATACAATTACGAAAAGTCACTTAATTAATGTACCAAATTAGTTAGTCGACAAGGATACTACAGTAAACAGGTCATATCTATCAAATATTGCTTATATTCACCTAAAATCATCTAATGGTAGCCAAATTACAATGGAAATTACGTAATGGGTCTCAAGGGGTTAAGAGAACATACTCTCATTCGGAAACACACTGTAAACTTGATATTTCCCACAACCATATTCACCATATCTCCTCTGCACTCGTGGGTATGAGGGAGGGTGCGGCGTGACCCCTGTTGGGTGGTAGGCAACGACAGCCTCTCACAATGTTATAATTAATGCAAAATATGAAAGTTTTTGTCGCCTGTATTCCAGTGCTTGAAACCCTACCCTTGCTGCCTCGCCTCCACTGTCTTCATCACGACGGTAACTTAAGGAGGATGCACGCGCGTGTGGCCTGGCGTGGGGGCTTCCCTGCGGACCCCACACCCACCCACCCACCCCCACACACACCCACCCACCCACACACACACACACCCACCCACCCACCCACACCCACCCACCCACCCACCCCACCCACCCACCCACCCACCCACCCACCCACCCACCACCCACCCACCCACCCACCCACCCACCCACCCACCCACCACACCCACCACCCACCCACCCACCACACACCACCACACCCCACACCCACCACCCCCACCCCCCCCCACCCACCCACCCCACACCACACACACACACACCACTACACACACACACCACACACCAAGAAATATAACCCACACGCCATTTCTCTCTCTCTCTCTCTCTCTCTCTCTCTCTCTCTCTCTCTCTCTCTCTCTCTCTCTCTCTCTCTCTCCTCTCTCTCTCCTCTCTCTCTCTCTCTCTCTCTTTCCAATATGAGGAAATAAAGTAAAAGATCAGATCCATTGTCCTGTCGATGTTCTCTTTGTTCTTCCGTTGAGAAGCAGGAAAGAAAAATATGATTTAATGTTCGATGCTGTCACACTGTGTTACTCTTATCATCTCACCACCACACTTCACCACACTTCACCACACACACCATCACCACAGTTTAACTATTATCATCACCACAATCTTGCCTCACCATTGAACACTGACATTTCACGGACCCAACACATTCTCACCACCATCATCACCACCATCACCAACACCGCCACCACCATCATAATCACCACCACTACCACTACCGCGCCAGGCTACACATTGCCACACAAATCCGACACTCAGTAAACTTCTCTCTCTCTCTCTCTCTCTCTCTCTCTCTCTCTCTCTCTCTCTCTCTCTCTCTCTCTCTCTCTCTCTCTCTCTCTCTCTCTCTCTCTCTCTCTCTCTCTCTCTCGACTTGCTCACGGCTCATGGGGTTCAACTGAGACTTAGGATACTTCGAGAAGTGTAAATTGATTGTAAGTGTTTATTTCTGACTGCTTGAGGAGAGAGAGAGAGAGAGAGAGAGAGAGAGAGAGAGAGAGAGAGAGAGAGAGAGAGAGAGAGAGAGAGAGAGAGAGAGAGAGAGAGAGAGAGAGAGAGAGAGAGAGAGAGAGAGAGAGAAAGAAAGAGAGAGAGAGGGAAATAAATACAGGAAGGGACGCATTAAAGATATTAGAAAGAACAGGAGAAAATTAAGATATACTTGCAACAGTTGACCACCAAAACGTAAATCTACTGTGGAAAAAAATGTCATCAAGATAATTAAATGATAAAAAAAACTGTCTGCGTTTTGTATCGTAGTTAAAAGAAACGAGATATCAGCCTTTTTATTTTTTTTAGTATCAATTGGTAGTGTCACTTAATGTTACTAATACTGACTAACTATTTCGATTTTTTAAAGTTATCAATTGGTAAAAATTATGTTTGTGTTTTGTATTGAAGTAACAGATGCGAGATATGAGCCTTTTTTTTGTTTACCCCTTCACGCCCAGATCTTTCCTTTGCTATATAAAATGGTCTGTTGTTAGCCATAAAATTACAAAAAATAACTGAATATACCAAATTAATTAGTGGACAAGGATACTAAAAGGTTCATAGCTATAAAATATTGCTTATAGACACTAAAAATCGTCTAATGATACCCAAATTAAAATGGAAATTACGTTCTGGGTCTCAAGGGGTTAAGTCATCAATTGGTAGTGTCATTTAATGTTACTATTACTTACCAACAATTTATATTTTTCATAAGTTATCAATTGGTAAAAATGATGTCTGTGTTTTTTATCGAAGTAACAGAAGCGAGATATCAGCCTTTTTTTATAGTTTTTTAGTTATCAATTGGTAGCGTCTCTTACTGTTACTATTACTAACGTACTATTTATATTTTTCTAAAGTTATCAATTGGTAAAAATGATGTTTGTGTTTTTATCGAAGTAACAAAAAAAGATAAAAGCCTTTTTTTATGTGTTTGAAGTCATCAATTGGTAGCGTCACTTACTGTTGCTATTACTGACAAACTATTTTTTTTAAAGCTATCAAACTTATAAATTGGTGACGTCACTTAATGTTACTATATTACTTACTAGTTTTATTTTTTCCAAAGTTATCCATGTGTAGTGTTAGTTACTGTAACCTGCTGGTGCTTACTTACTAGTTGTATTTTTTAAAGTTATCAATGCGTAGGTTAGTTAGTGCGGCTCGGTGGTGCTTCACTGGAAGGAAAACTGCCATGGCCGCGGCAATGGGTGTGCGAGGCAAACTTATAAAGAGCCATAAAGAGAGGCATAGCGAGGGCATGGAGACGGCAAAATGGAAACGACGGATATGAAAGGTTATGCATGTGTGTGTAAATATATTTTTTCTTTGTTTCTTAATGTGTCTGTTCATTTAATTATATTTCCAAACGTATGTCATAGATAGTAAAACAGATGGACAGATAGAGATAGATAGAAAAAGATAGATAGATAGATATTGAAAAGATAAATATAGATAAGATCCCGAACTAAATTGGCCCACCCCCTTTCTTTATTATCTTACTGTCTTCTATAGAGAGACTGGCAACTAGGTGGACTTCTTGTTACCTTCTTTTTTTGCCCTTGGCCAGTCCTTGGTGATGTGAACAAAAAATAGATAAATGAAATATATATATAG
>JACEEZ010004305.1:127500-132500 GCA_016584305.1 Chionoecetes opilio | reverse complement strand
TCCCTCCATATGATAAAATAGCCTACTGGCGCTATAGACTTCAATGTAAAAAAAAAAAAAAAAAAAAACGTGTCTATAGCTTCCTTGCCTACACCTGGGGGAGGCGGTGCCCGAGTGGTTAGCGTCTTGGAGTGCTGAACTCAATGTCCCGAGTTCGAATCCTGCCGGGGGCAACTCTTTCAAGAGCCTGGTAGGGGAGCAGAAGGTCCCGAGTTTAAGTCTCATCAAGGAGCAACTATCAAAGCCATTGTCGAGTGGCCGAAGCAACCCACATGCAGCATATACCTGTCTGCCGATTGCGAGTGTGACGGTGGACTCTAGGGGCTGCATGCGCCTTAACTGAAGATCTGAACATCACAGAAAATGGAATCTTCACCTGAGACCACAGGTGTCACTATAAAAATTCCAGCCTGCACCACCATCGGACGAGATCGACCAACATCAAGACTCTCCATATGCCTACAGGCTTTATAGGCTACAACGGAAGAAAAAAAAAAAAGAAAAAAAAAAAATGTGAGGATGTGACGAGCAATACTTTCCTTGGTGTTCCTATTCCCGGGTTATTGCTACATTTATTACCTAAAATACACCAATCAAACTGCTGTAAACAAGGCATTGAATACTGTGTTTACATATCGTGTGTGCTCACCAACAAAGACTAATAAGTTTACACATTAATTAAGATTACATTAATAATATGTACACAGGAAACATATGATTAAAAAAGAGCAAGACAGAAGTAGGCTGACCAATATAGTAAAATATGAACCATTTATACTCTGGGTTTTTTTACGAGGCGAAATATCCTGACCCCTTGCTGCTTGCTGACTGATATTTGATGCCAGAAGAAGGGAATAATACACTTCTTAACCACGTTCTTCTAAATGTCAGTGGTATTTCATCATAGTTAACCATATTATCAGGTGAATATATGTATAATTTTAATCATGAGACCTTCAGATAATGGAATTTTCACCTCGTTCAAAAAAATAGACTATAGTTGATGAGGCATACGACCCTAAACTTGCTCCTGGTTCTACCCTTAACTCATAAAATCAGGGGTCGTTACGCTGGCTGACTCGCTAACAAGATCAGCTACTCTAACAAACCTCCATCCTCTGCAGGTCCTCCTCCTCCTCCTCCTCTTATTCCTCTACTTCCTCCTCTTCTCTTATTCCCCTACGCCCTCCTCCTTTACTTCCCCCTCCTCCTCCTCTTCCTTTTCTTATTCCTCTACGTCCTCTTCTTCTTCATCCTCCTCCTTCTCCTCTTTATCAGCTTCCCTCTCCTCCTTCTCGTCTTCCTCCTCCTTATCATCTTACCCTTCTTCTTCTTCTTCCACCTCTTCCTCCACCTCTTCCTCCACCCTTGTTCCTCATTTACTCACAGTCCACTTTTTTTCCTGTATTTTCACCTCTGTGCACAATTACTTAGCATCTTTCCACGCGTGACCTACATCCGTGTGCCCCTATATGATTATCCTCAGACATAATCCAATATTCTTCAGCTATAATTCCGATCCACCATCCCCTCTCTGCCCTATCTTATACTCGTGCAATTATCTAAAAGGTTTTTGCTCCAATTTTCGATACGTGTAAGTAATTTCATAATTCTAGTGAATGTGTTTTTTTCTTCAACTATGTGCGTGAAGTCTATAGCAATATTATTTTCCAATATTGTATTCTTAACTTTTCTCTCCAATCCCATAATTAGGCTCACCAATATTGCCTCAGTTCTCTCACTCCCTATTAGCATCTTACTTCCCTCTGAAAGTTATAATGGACTCGGTCTCACCTATCTTGAAGAGTGCAGTTATGTAGTTACAAGACAGTATTTGTTTTCCTGAGTTTAGACTTCCAATACAGACCCAATAAAACAGTAATTTTGTTTATTATACATATAATAATTTTTGCTAAGAGCTCGTTCACATTCTCTCGTGCTGGAACGGTCTACAATAGGGATGGGGATTCATTTTACTATCAAGGGCCATTTGGATATTCATGACATCATTCGCGGGCCATGCAAAACTATCAACTTAAAAATCAGCCTGCTTTATTGGCCGACGAGAACCATACGTGAATTATACGTGTCTGTCCCGTCATCTATGTGTCCTATCCGTCCCGTAATGGACGTGCCTGGCCCTTAAAATTTACGTTATAAGTATTATGCATGCACTTAATAACAATTTATGTTGGTATGAAAAAAAACTCCTAGATTTATTGGATTTCGAGTCTCGTCTGTGGTTGCCTTGGCAGGGCCTCACCAAAGGGTTTGAGTGCCTTATACGGCCCGCGGACTGGACGTTCCCCCCCTGATCTACAAGGATATCAAGTCTTGTACTGAAAATCCATCCCTAGCACTTTTTACAACACCTAAAAAAATTCACCCTAACGCTAGATATATTTGAGAGTAAATTTCCTCTGAGAATACTAACTGCATTGCTAAAAAAAATAATATAACATCCATTTGGAACCTATTTTGTACAGATGTAAGTGCGATAGCCTCCCATTTTCCCAGCTTTCAATCGCCCACGAGCCTTCTGCCTCTCTCTTCCTCTATGAGACGAAGCACCCTTCCTGCCCTTCACTAGCCTCACCACTCATCGCGTTGCCATGGTGAGGCAGCGAGTGTGAGGCACCAGGTGGGTCCATTATAGATTGCCACTTACAGTATACATCAGCACAATCACCACCACTAATAACCAGCTTTAATATCACTTGGCACATACGGAAGGAAGCAAAAATGAAAGTCTTGGTATTACATTTTCTTTCATCTGATGCACTTACCATATCGTGCAAGATTACGTCATAAGGAAAAGTCTCGGAGCTCCAATTTGCTGGAATGATTTTTTCCTCATCGCACCATAGGGATAACTTTTTTCCTCATCGCACCATAGGGATAACTTCTGCATTCGCTACGTACGTCTACTATCACACATTCCATACTGCCACCTTTAATATCGTCTATCTTTTTAACAAGGCAAAAATTCCATTCTATCCTAAGGTCTTATGCTTGAAATTTTACCTATATTTACCTGATAATACGGTTAACTATGATGAAATACAACTGAAATTTAGAAGAAGCGAACAATTCCCTTCTATCTTAAGGTCTGATGCTTAAAATTTTACCTATGTTTACCTGATAATACGGTTAACTATGATGAAATACAACTATAATTTAGAAGAAGCGAACAATTCCCTTCTATCTTAAGGTCTGATGCTTGAAATTTTACCTATATTTACCTGATAATACGGTTAACTATGATGAAATACAACTGAAATTTAGAAGAAGCGAACTATTCCCTTCTATCTTAAGGTCTGATGCTTAAAATGTTACCTATATTTACCTGATAATACGGTTAACTATGAGCTTAGTATGGTTAACTATGTTTAACTATAACTAACTATACCCTTCTCCTGGCATCAAATATCAGTCAGTAAGCAGCAGGGGGGCAGTATTTTTCACCACATAAAAAAAAACCATCTCCCCATCAGTATGACCCACTACTGAGTCCATTCCAATCCTTTAGGGTGGTAAATGATTGGAATGGACTCAGTCATCAGGTGTTTAGTGCGGAGTCAATAGGGAGCTTTAAAAGGAGCTAGACAATTGTATGCATGGGGATGAAAGGTGAATGTAGGTAGTATTATGTAACAGGAACTATCACGTGTAGATCTCGCGGCCTCTTGTAGCTTCCTTATTTTATTATGTTCTTATTTTGTTGTCCCCGTCGTCCTACATGTCGTAACTTGTCTTGGTGGTCCATAAGCCGTCACAATCCCCGGAATTACTACCTAACTATACACTAAAGGCTTTACGACGCCAGATGAATGTCTAGAAAAATATAATGGCAAATGGATTCCCGGCAGCCCTGAGCACCTTGACCCGCTTACTGTCTCCTGTATGTACGTGTGTGTGTGCGTCTGTCTGTCTGTCTGTCTGTCTGTCTGTCTGTCTCCTGTATGTACGTGTGTGTGCGTCTGTCTGTCTGTCTCCTGTATGTACGTGTGTGCGTCTGTCTGTCTGTCTCCTGTATGTACGTGTGTGCGTCGGTCTGTCTGTCTCCTGCATGTACGTGTGTGCGTCTGTCTGTCTGTCTCCTGTATGTACGTGTGTGCGTCTGTCTGTCTGTCTTCTGTATGTACGTGTGTGCGTCTGTCTGTCTGTCTCCTGTATGTACGTGTGTGCGTCTGTCTGTCTGTCTTCTGTATGTACGTGTGTGCGTCTGTCTGTCTGTCTCCTGTATGTACGTGTGTGCGTCTGTCTGTCTGTCTCCTGTATATGTACGTGTGTGCGTCTGTCTGTCTGTCTGTCTAGCGTCCCGGATCTGGTCGCCGAAACATGCCTGGCTAGTGGCGGAACAAGGGGTGTAAGAACGGGGGGGGGGCACTTGAGGGGGCACAGGTATATGGGGGGTCGGGTAAGGGTACTGCTTTAAAAAAAAATCTAATAAAACGAGAGATCCAGGTATTCTTGTGAAATTCGGCAGGGTATCACCTTAGAGTATTGTTTTTGAAAAATCACGTTTGCCTTCAATAAGTAACAATATATGATAGTTCCACATGAGATATCCACACGGGCCCAGAGACTATTTATCCACATTCCCTATATACATTTACTTGTGTTACTTCGCTTCCACAGCATAGGAATAAATTACATTAACTTTAATAAGGGAGTGGCGCGCATGCAAGTTTTGAAGGCGAGTTCATAAGTAGAATGGAAGGGAATGGAAATGACAAGGAGAAACTTCCCTAAGCTTGGTAACTACTGCACTGTACGGGCCATGAAGACCGCTCAGCTTGAATGAGGGTGACATGACATGAGGAGAGCTTGATGAAAGGTGACATGTCATGGAAGGACGTGAGGATCCTGACACAATTTGAATTCCGGAGGACAAAAACTAAACATTCGAAAACGGACTCCCCTGATACTACACACGCACACGCACACGCACACACACACATACACACACACACACACACACACACCACACACGCACA
>JACEEZ010004305.1:112500-122500 GCA_016584305.1 Chionoecetes opilio | reverse complement strand
CAGTCGTACACCTCGAGGATACTTTTTCACTTATGTATTATAGCAAAGACTCCAATAAGACTTTTCCATTCTTTTACTACCACGATTTTCCGGGTCTCCAGTGCAGGCAAGAAGGGGAAATTAAAAAAGCCGCAGAGTTCAGTGCAGTCAGGGTTTAGGACAGCCGGCCCTTGCATTACGCAGATGGGATCAGGGTAAGTTAAGGGGCACAGTGTTAGGGGGAACAGTGGGACTCGCTTAATAGGGTGAGGCTTTTCAGAGCGAAGGATCCTGGTCCCAGAAAGTGTGGCCAAAGTGTAGCATATGCCAGCCATCAACGGAACTGCACCTTTTGTGGCTAATATCATGTAAAAAGGCTGGGATAAAGGCTAATGCTCGCCACATCAGCGCTGAAGTGCTGAAAGCCGCCGTTCAGAGGCTTCAGGCTGTTGTGATGCAGGATGGGTGCAGAGTTTTGGTTTTAGTTTATCCTCAAATTTCCAACAGCTGTGTGAACTCGAATACTGTGCAATGATGTTAAGTATACATAGGGAACGCGCACACACACACACACACACACACACACACACACACACACACACACACACACACACACACACACACACACACACACACGTATAGGATATAATAGGACATGAAACCTATGGAATAAGAGAAATAGGTCAGGGAAATAGTAGCGTTCATGCCACCACAGGAAGGATGTCTATCATATTTTTTATGTCTTGTAGTAAGTTTTGTCTAATTTGTGGTTTTTAAGAAATATCTGGAAGTATCATGTCATTGTGAATTGGCTGAAATAGGGACTTCTAATCATTGTAACTGAATACTGACTCATATTCGTTGTCAACATGCCTGAAAACGGCTATGAACAAATTTTCAACCAAATCTATTTTTCAAAAAATATTGCAAATTTTGCAAGGGGAAGCCCTTGCAAAATTTGCAATATTTTTGTATTAATAGATATGCATGAAAATTAGTTCCTAGCAGTTTTCGGGCATGCTGAACACGAATATATGGAGTCAGTATTCAGTTGCAATTATTAGAAGTCCCAATTTCAGCCAATTCACAATGACATGATGCTTCCAGATATTCCAATTGGCTGAAATAGGGACTTCTAATCATTGTAACTGAAAACTAACTCCATATTCGTGTTCAGCATGCCCGAAAACTGCTAGGAACAAATTTTCAAGCAAATCTATTTTTCAAAAAATATTGCAAATTTTGCAAGGGGCCTTGATTTTTTTTGAAAATCACGTTTTTTCAATAACTAAAAAACTATGGCAGATACGTGCAAGAGGTATAGATAAGTAAATATGAAGTAGATCAAGGGCTATCATTTGGCGTAAAGCAAAAAAATATTGATTGGTAAATAACCGAGAATATAGCATATTCGTACATTTATACAAAATATCAATTTTCTCGACAACCATGAGGTGTTTTGACAAACCGATTACTGCATCATGTAGAACACCTCAAGATGAACTTTTGTTACTTCGATCGATAATTTTTCTTCTACGACTTTAGTTTTGCGGCAAAATAACAAAAACCTGATCGTTGTCAATTTTGGAATGTTTTGAGCAGCCAGAAATCCAAAAAAAAAAAAATTCGATAGATAATTGGAAATGCCGGGATACAATTGTAGATCCATCCATTTACAATACTTTTGATGGGTAAGTGTTGCTGTGTGAGTAATTATATTATATATATATAGTAATTATAGTAACCATAACCTTTAGGCAAATTTGACCCAGGTCTCATCCCAATTAGTTCGAATTAGAGAGGGTTTACTTATCTATGTTGTATTTTGTACGAGAAGAAAAAGCAAGGAAGTTTACAGAAGTGAAAGTTTGTCAGTCGTCAGTTTTGTGTTTGTATACGTATATGTTACTAATTTTGTTTTCTCTCTCTCTCTCTCTCTCTCTCTCTCTCTCTCTCTCTCTCTCTCTCTCTCTCTCTCTCTCTCTCTCTCTCGTCTCTAGAGGCCCCCCGAGCACAATGTGGCGGTCAGAGGCAAGCAATTTGTCAGTTCAAAGGAGGAGAACTTCCCCCATCCACTTCTGCTTCTTCTCCTCTTCCTCTTTTTCTTATTTTCTTTTTGCTCCCTCACTCCCTTCTTTCTCCTCCTCCTCCTTCTCCTCCATCTGGAGGAGAAGGAGCTTTTCTTTTAATTTTCTTCCTCTTTGTCTTAATCATCACTCTCCTTTCTCTCATCCACTTCTGCACTTCTGGTTCTTCTCCTCTTCCTTAATTTCTTATGGCTCCCTCACTCCCTTCTTTCTCATCCTCCTCTCATCTGGTTCTTTTCTTTTAATTTCCTCCGTCTTCATCATCATTCCTCCTTCAGTATACTTCTTCTCCGTCTTCATCATTTTTTGTCTTCCCTCTAGTATACTCTTATGTATTCCCCTTTGTATCTTAAACCTTGACATAACATCGCCACATCATAGTACACTCTTATTTATTCCCCTTTGATCTTAAACCTAACATCGCCACATCATAGTACACTCTTATTTATTCCCCTTTGAACTTAAACCTAACATCGCCACATCATAGTACACTCTTATTTATTCCCCTTTGAACTTAAACCTAACATCGCCACATCAATAACTTATTATTCCTTGATCTAACCTACATCGCACTATATCACTTTATATTCCCCTTTGAACTTAAACCTAACATCGCCACATCGCATAACATCGCCATAGTCACAAATGCAATAGTCATGATTCGTTTCAGCAGAACCGCAAAGAAAAAAATAATCGAATATGACTGTGGGTTATTAGCCGACAACTAGTAATTATCTAACGCTGACACAAGAAGTAGTTACGTCGTTACTAGTCATTTCGTTTCCCATTTTTTTTTATTCTTTCTTTTTAAATCAGCATTAGTATAAAAGTTTCACTAGTCTTTACGAACACACACACATATATACGCACGCACGCACGCACACACACACACACACACACACACACACACACACACACACACACACACACACGCACACGCGCACACACACACAGACACACACCTTAAGTTATAAAGCCGATTTGCAGTCACGATAACGAGAACTTAGCCTAAAGCCCGTGTAATATAACTTGGTAAACACACACACACACACACACACACACACACACACACACACACACACACACACACACACACACACACACACACAAACACGCATAATTACCATGCTTATGAGTTTACACACACACACACACACACACACACACACACACACACACACACACACACACGCACACACACATACATACACTCACACACCGCCTTTGTGATCAAGTGGAGGCAATGGCCGACTGGTTACCGTCTAGAAGTGGGAAGCCCAGTGTACCGAATTCGAATCCCGCCAGGTGGCAAAGTCTTTTAGCAATCGTCGAGTGGCCTAAGAACACCCACATGCTGCCCATTAACTCTACCTTCGATTGCGAGTGCATCGGAGGACACAGAGGGGCGGCATGAGCCTTTAACCACAGGCGTCACTATAAGAATCCTGCCTGCGCCACCACAGGCGAGGACCAACCATCACAGCCCTCAAGTGAACCTGCAGGGCCTACCATCCCACCCCTGGAGATCACTGCCTACACGCGTTATTAGACTAAATGTTAAAAAAAATATTAATAGTAATAATTAAATATAAGAAATAAAATAGAGGATGTTTGTTGCAAGTGTATCTTCCTTTCCGTAACTGAGAAATACATTGATATTCATTAACAAAAGCAACGCGGCATGTAATAAAACTGTTGCCGGCGTGAATCAACAAAATAGAAAAACACTCGGCAGGGCTCGCGGTAATCATCATTAATCCCAATGGCTCTCCGTTATCATCATTACGAAAAATTGTTAAGTGATGATAATACTCCTAATGAACTGCGACGCGCTCAGGCAAGTGTTTCTATAAATGTTGCAATCTTCAAATAGAAACAACTTAAAGTACTCTCGAAAGAATAAACGCTAACATTAACAACACATAAATCTGTTGCTATTACTAATAATGACGAGGTTATTCCTAATGTCTCTATATTGATAACGAGTACGAGGAGGATTGCAAAGGGAAAAAATAAACAGCAACAGACTTTTTGAGCCGAACGAGGCTGTTTGGACGAACTATATGAAGTGCATAACCTTATCTACATTATTATATGTATTAAGGTTAATTTAAATCCGATATAAATTGGCCCACCCCCTTTTCTTTATTCTCTTACTGTCTTCTTTATATAGGGATTGACAACTAGGCGGCCTTTTTGTTAGCTCTTTCTTTTTCTGCCCTTGGCCTTTCCTTTCCCTTCCTCGGGCCTTTGTGTTGTAAAAATAAATAATAATAATAACAAAATTAAATCAAGTATAGGCGTCCAGCCTCTGGCCCCTTTGCTTTTGGCTCAGTTCTTGCGGCTGGAACGTGGCAGCGAGCTCAAAGTGCTTTTAAAATACCTAGTCTACAGACCTAAATTTAGTTCATAATTATCTCATCATAATTAAGGGCTTGTTCTACGCAAAAACTTTGTTTCACAGACCCCCATTGATTTTAGACAGCACTACTTGCATGTCAAATTTCAGCTCAATCCGATAATATTTAGGAGTAGTTATTCACTTTTTGGCTCACGAATGCTTCCACTCCCCTTACGCGAATGGGTCTTATGGTAAGAATGCTGCCAATAAAACAACGAGTACAAGACTAATAGAGAAGCGATGGCTAGGTTGAAGGCTGCAAACACTTGACTTATATGGATACAGACTTAATAAAACATGCCCTACCTTCCCTAAGACAGTCCCTGGCCTTGCTGATCCATCCCAGACGAACACAAAGTAATCTGAATTCCATTTGCACCTTGGAGTGGCTACCCGGACCCAAGGGACCTCAAGCGTGTGTTCACAATCCCGGCTCTGCTATGTATACCTCTTCTGGGATGTGTGATTACAGTGACATCCCGTCGCCGTTACAGAGTGACCCCTTTACAACCCTGAGAGTATTGCACAGCTTGAAGGAGGATGCGAAACATACTTTAATGCTAGTTTGGAATATCACAAAAGCGTTCTATCAATCGGCTGTAAATGCGAAATCCTCGTAAAGCTTCGTCTCCCGGACCACAACATGTAAGGAGGTGCAAGGCGTATCAAGTTAACTAAGGCTCGGAATACGACTTACAAGACGTTCGTTGACGGTCCCAGCGCACACACACACACATAGACACAGACACACACACACACATACACACAAAACACACACACACACACACACACACACACACACACACACACACACACACACACACACACACACACACACACACACACATACACACAAACACACACACACCACACACATACAGACACAAAGACAAACAACGCATAAACATTACATCCCTTTTCTTCCCTGCAACAAAAACACGTGAGACTTAAAAAAACACGTGAAACCTAAATGTCAAAAAAGACCGAATAGGGATCATGAGTGAAGGGAAGAAGGGGTAAGCTGGGTAGGAGGGGGAGGCAGAGAAGGGGAGATAGAGAAGGGAGAGGAAGGGGCCGGGTAGGAAAGGGAGAGGCAGAAAGGGAGAGATGGGAAAGGGAGAGAGAGAGAAGAAGTGATGGGAAAGGGAGAGACAGAGAAGAAGAGAGGAGGAAAGGGAGAGGCAGAGGAGAAGTGATGGGAAAGGGAGAGGCAGAGGAGAAGTGATGGGAAAGAGAGACAGAGAAGGAGAGAGGGAAAAAGAGAGACAGAGAGAGAGGAATGGACGAACGGAATTACAGCAGATGTAGCTAAGCGTTCAGGACACACGCCTCACTAATGACATAGCTAATTTGTCCTGCAGGTGTTTGCTTGTTTGTGTTTGTGTGTGTGTGTGTGTGTGTGTGTGTGTGTGTGTGTGTGTGTGTGTGTGTGTGTGTGTGTGTGTGTGTGTGTGTGTGTGTGTGTGTGTGTGTGCATGTTGACGTTCCTAGAAAATATGCATGCGTGCTTTCATAACCCCCGACCCACTTGTAATGCTAATGAAGGCGAATGGAACTGATTGGATCCTTGTAAATAAGACGAGATAACAATGTGATTGACTCTGATTCTCCTACTCTCTCTCTCTCTCTCTCTCTCTCTCTCTCTCTCTCTCTCTCTCTCTCCTCTCTCTCTCTCCTCTTCTCTCTCTCTCTCTCTCTCTTTCCACTACCTCAACTTTCCTTCCCTCCAGTCTATCTGTCTTGTTTCTACCACAACACCTTCCCTTCCCTCAGCTCTTTTCCTGCCCAGATCAAGGCAAGGTGTTTGACAGGAGACCTTGGGACTGACAAAAAGTTAGGCATACTTCAAACTTTTCTTCTTACGACAAACACACACACACATACACACAGACAGGAAGAAAAAGAGAGAGAGAGAGAGAGAGACGAGAGAGGGTGAGAGATGAGAGAGAGGGGGGAGAGGAGGGGAGAGAGAGAGACGAGAGGGGAGAGAAAGGGGAGAGGAGAGGGGAGAGAGAGGAGAGAAGAGAGGGGAGAGAGAGAGTGACACAAGGGGTTTCCTCAGGCGTGATGGTCGCTTCACTTCCAGTAAAAGTTCGCCGAAGGAAAAATCATTCTTAACATTGAACACACACAACAGACTTCAAAACTTGGAGAAAAAGAAAAGAAAACAGGAAAAAAGCAGACATGACATCCTACATGAAAAACCATCTCATCTTGCGACTGTGTGTCAATAGAATAAAATAAAATACAATAGAATACAATAGAATAGAATAGAATAGAATACAATACAATAGAATACAATAGAATACAATAGAATACAATAGAATACAATAGAATAGAATAGAATACAATAGAATACAATAGAATACAATAGAATACAATAGAATAGAATACAATAGAATACAATAGAATAAAATAGAATACAATACAATAGAATACAATAGAATAGAATAGAATACAATAGAATAGAATAGAATACAATAGAATAGAATACAATAGAATACAATAGAATACAATAGAATAAAATAGAATACAATAGAATACAATAGAATAGAATAGAATAGAATACAATAGAATAGAATAGAATACAATAGAATAGAATACAATAGAATACAATAGAATACAATAGAATAGAATACAATAGAATACAATAGAATACAATAGAATAGAATACAATAGAATAGAATAGAATACAATAGAATAGAATACAATACAATAGAATAGAATAGAATACAATAGAATACAATAGAATACAATAGAATAGAATACAATAGAATACAATAGAATACAATAGAATAAAATAGAATACAATAGAATACAATAGAATAGAATAGAATACAATAGAATTTGAATACAAAAAGAATACAATAGAAAAAAAAAATACAAAGAAAACAATAGAATAAAAGAATACAATAGAATAGAATAGAATACAATAGAATAGAATAGAATACAATAGAATAGAAATAAAAAATAGAATACAATAGAATACAATAGAAAAAAGAATACAATAGAATAAAATAGAATACAATAGAATTTCAATAGAATAGAATAGAATAAATAAATAGAATACAATACAATAGAATACAATAGAATACAATAGAATAAATAGAAACAATAGAATAAAATAGAATACAATAGAAAAAGAATACAATAGAATACAATAGAATAAAATAGAATAAATAGAATACAATAGAATAGAATAAAAGAATACAATAGAATAAATAGAATAGAAAAATAGAATACAATAGAATAAATAGAAACAATAGAATAAATAGAATACAATAGAATAGAATTTCAATAGAATACAATAGAATGAATTTCAATAGAATACAATAGAATAAAAATAGAAACAATAGAATACATAAAAAGAATACAATAGAATAAAATAGAATACAATAGAATACAATAGAATAAATAGAATAGAATACAATAGAATAAATACAAAAGAATACAATAGAATACAATAGGAATACAATAGAATACAATAGAATAAATAATAGAATACAATAGAATAGAATACATAGAATAGATAGAATACAATAGAATACAATAGAATACAATAGAAAAAAAGAATAGAATACAATTAGAATAAAGAATAGAATACAATAGAATACAAATAGAATAGAATACAAAAAGAATAAAATAAATACAATAGAATAGAATACAATAGAATACAATAGAATTTGAAACAATAGAATAAAATAAATAAATAGGGAATAGAATACAAGAATACAATAAATAGAATACAATAGAATAAAATAAAATACAATAGAATTAGAATAGAATAGAATAGAATACAAAAATAGAAAAGAATACAATAGAATAAATAGAATACAATAGAATAAATACAATAGAATACAAAATACAATAGAATACAATAGAATAAAAATAAAATACAATAGAATAGAATAGAATAGAAAAAGAATACAATAGAATAGAATACAAAGAATACAAAAAAGAATAGAATACAATAGAATAGAATAGAATACAATAGAATACAATAGAATAGAAACAATAGAATACAATAGAAATACAAAGAGAATAAATAGATACAATAGAATACAATAGAAAAAAGAATACAATAGAATAAATAAAATACAATAGAATAGAATACAATAGAATACAATACAATAGAATACAATAGAATACAATAGAATACAATAGAATAGAATAGAATACAATAGAATACAATAGAATAGAATACAATAGAATACAATAGAATAGAATAGAATACAATAGAATACAATAGAATACAATAGAAATACAATAGAATACATAGAATACAAAATAGAATACAATAGAATACAATAGAATACAATAGAATAAATAGAATACAATAGAATAGAATACATAAAAAATACAATAGAAAAACAATAGAATACAATAGAATACAATAGAATACAATAGAATACAATAGAATACAATAGAATAGGAATACAATAGAATACAATACAAATAAATCAATAGAATACAATAGAATTACAATAGAAAAAAAATAGAATACAATAGAATACAATAGAATTAAATAGAATACAATAGAATAAAAATAGAATACAAAGAATACAATAGAATACAATAGAAAATACAATAGAATACAATAGAAAAAACAATAGAATACATAGTAATACAATAGAATACAATAGAAAGAATAGAAACAATAGAATACAATAAATACAATAGAATACAATAGAATACAATAGAATACAATACATAGAATACAATAGAATACAATAGAATAGAATACAATAGAATACAATAAATACAATAGAATACAATAGAATACAAAAAAGAATACAAAAAAGAAACATAGAATACAAACAATAGAATACATGAATAAATAAAATACAATAGAATAAAAGAATAAAAGAATACAATAGAATAGAATACAATAGAATACAAAATAGAATAAATACAATAGAATACAATAAATAGAATACAATAGAATAGAATAGAATACAATAGAATACAATAGAATAAAGAATAGAAAAGAATACAATAGAACGATACAATTTGAATACAATTTGAATAAATAGAATACATAGATAGAATACAATAGAATACAATAGAAATAAATACAATAGAATACAATAGAATACAATAGAATACCCAAAAGAATAGATAGAATAAATAGAATACAATAGATAAATAAATAGATAATAGAATACAATAGATAAATACAATAGAATCCCAAAAGAATACAATAGAATACAATAGAAAAAATAGAATACAATAGAATAGAATAAACAATAGAATACAATAGAATAGAATAAAAGAAAAATAAATAAATAGAATTTAAAAACAATAGAATACAATAGATGAAAATAGAATAGAATTTGAATAGAATAGAATAGAATAGAACAAAGAATACAATAGAATAGAATAGAATAGAATACAATAGAATACAATAGAATACAATAAATAAAAATAGAATAAATAGAATACAATAGAATACAATGAATACTAAATAGAATAGAATAGAATACAATAGAATACAAAGAAAAAACAATAGAATACCAATACAATAGAAAAAAGA